>BRDA01040453.1:0-12357 GCA_036984385.1 Crenuchus spilurus
CTTTGCATGTGGGATTGTGATGATGATTATTATTATTACATTATCATCTGATCATGATTAACATAATTATTACAATCATTTGAGACTGCAGTTACACAGTCATATCAGAATATTATGACCACTTCTGATTTGAAATGCCCGGGACATCAGATGCCATGTGACAGGGTTTACTGCATGTATAAATAAGTGAGCCCACCAGTCAGTTGTAGCAGAGTGTAAAACCATCATCATGGGCAAAAGCAAGTGATTTGACTGACGTCCAAAAGGGCATGATAACAGGGTACTGTGTGAAGGATGGTGGCATCTCAGAAACTGCTAACTAGTATGTTCTAGAGTTTCTGTAGTGAAGGTGTACTGAGAATGGACTTCTTGTACATTGAGCCTCCCAATGGCATAACAGTAGTGCTCTGAGGGTCATTGATGCCATAGTGATGTAGAGCAATCGATGTGCCACCGTGGACCATGATGAGTGGTTATTCACACTATTATGTAGATAGTCATAATTTTCTGATATGACTGTGTATTTTTTACAGTTTTAAGCCTGTTTTTCAAAGTCATGTATATTTTGCAAAAAATACAAATGTGAATGTTAATGTTAATAAATATGTTAAGTAAGCATCCAAATGAATAGAAAAGTGATGGCTCTTATAAGAACAAACATCCTGATTGTTGGTGGTGTTTAAGTTTAAGAGGTCAGCAATGAGTAAATTTGTTTGAGATACAGATACAGATTTACTTTATTGATCCCTTGCGGGAAATTAGGTTCCAGCCTCTGCTGGCAGGGCAGCCATTTAACACAGCGCCAACCTTGGAGATGGAGCTGTGTCTGTGGTCAGGTCTATGACAGTTGTTTGGACAGACAGAAAGAAGGACGGCTGGTCAGTTATTCCTGAAAGCATCACTGAGCATTTGGTAAATGTGGAGAGAGAGAGCATTCAGAAGGATAGTCTCTCTGTCATTATCTACTGTAGTTGTTCAGCAGCGCTTTTGGGAAACCTGGTCAGTTAATTTGGTTGCTTTAGGCATGTCCTTTACTGGGCATACTGAATAAAATGAGACAATTAAAATGTTAATAATGATTTTTTATATGAGAATTAATCATCATTCTTGCAGGGCAAGCATGTTTTTGGGTTTTTCCTGCTTTGACACACCTGGTTCAACTCAAGAGAGAGTTTGATCACCCATGTTAATGCTCCTTTTTATTGCCATGAAATGCTCCTTGTAAAAGCTCCAAAAAATTCCTATTTATCCTAATGTGGAAATGTGTGTTTGTGTTAGTGCTATTCATTTGAAGCATTCTGAACTAAAATAAGTCTTAATCTGTGGAATAGGCAGTGGCTGGGAGATGAACTTTGATTTCCTTGTCCCAGTTTGTCAGTATCAATGTCGGCCTGTTTTCTCCATTGTGGCTGATCTGAAAGCCCTGCGCTGCATTGCTGAGTGAATGAGACTCTCGGGCTTCCTGCCACAGCTGCTGCTGAATGGAAAAAGTGTGACGTGTGTTTGTGTGTGTGTCAGGGAATGCAAACGAATTGCTAGCTAGGCGCAAATTTTGTGAATGCACTGCAATCAATCATGTATCAAGCCAGTAATTAATCATTTATTGTGGCTGATACAGTTTTTTGTTTTGTGATCTAGACTATACGTCTAAATGTTTGTGGACACCCTTTTAATGAATGCATTCAGCTACTTTAAGTTGATACACATGTGCAAATGCGCACACACAGCTTGTCTGGTCCCTGTAGAGAAGTACTGCCAATAGAATAGGACTCCTTGGAGCAGATAAACATGAACCTGTTGGCAACCTGTCTAATGCCAGGTGGACTAGAGCCCCCACGTGTTCTCTGGAATGATGCACTTTTGGGATGAGGTGGGTTGTTATCCAACATCCTTACCTCAATATCACTTTTGTGGCTTTATGGAATCAAATCCTCACCGCAATGCTACAAAATTAAGTAGAAAGCCTTCCATGGACACTAGAAAGTTACTCTAATAAAAGCAGGATGAAGTCAAGTGCACTTCATACACTATTTGGACAAACATATTGTGACACCTACTCATTCATTGTTAATATTAGAACTTAAAATATTTTTGATTAAGGGATTAAGCGATGATTCTTTTCCAGAGCCATGTCAAATGGCATAGTGATGTGGAATTAGAAGTTTTTCCAAGACGTATTGGTGTAGCACTGGATTGCTTCCCTGGATCGAGTGTCCAAACTCTTAATTTTCCATGCTTGAGACTGTATGATAGGGGTTGACTGATATGTTTTTTTTCACTGTCAATACCGATTATTAATAATCATTATCGGCCCTGACGTTAATAAGGACACCAATAACTGATATTTGTGATATTTATTTACCATAAATGTGATATCTGTAGTGTGAAAATACACAATGATGCAACTTTTAGTGACCGCTTATATTAATTGAAGTTTAATATTAGAAGGTTATAAAAATAAATTGCTTTGACTTTTAGAAAGTTGAAAAGCATGTTTGATTAGATTGGATATGTGGTCCACATTTCTACCAGTCAAATAGCACCAAGGGTTTTGCTCTAAATTGTGTTTGAATCAGATATGCACATACAGTATGTAGCTTTTATGTAACTGGAAACTGAGCTCAAATGTCAATTCTGATAATCTATCAAATAAATACATAAATATCGGCTCTGACCATCAGTCAGGACCGATAATTGGCCAACCCCTACTGTGTGGTGCTATTACTGTGCTATAGGATTGTGATGATATCCACAATACCACAATTTGAGGACGCATATTTTACTGTGTTATAAATATTTCTAATTTATCATATGCAAAATAACCACTCAGCAATGCATCATGCTCCCCTAATGTGCAATATGCTAATGTGTGTTTACAGGCCCCCCTGAGATAGCAACCACCCAGCCATTGCCCACCACAACATCATATACTACCACACCTGAGCCAGAATCCTCATCCACCATGCCCCCCGCAAGAACCACCAGAACTCCTCAGAGACCCACCCAGCCATGGATGCCTCCAGCCAGCCCTACCAGACGGCCACACAGACCCAAACCCACTAGCCGCTCAGACCAAGATGCCCCAGACATTTGTGATGGAGATTTTGACACAGTTACCATGCTAAGGGGCGAGATGTTTGTCTTCAAGGTGAGACACAAACACATACTTGATAAAGGTGATGAAATAAGTCACAAGATGTAGAACTACACCGTACGTCCAGATTTCTGTGGACACCACTTTTAATGATTGGGTTCAGCTTCTTTAAGTTGCTGACATAGATGTACAAATGCACAAATCGCTTATTCCTGTAGAGAAGTACTGCCAATAGAATAGGACTCTCTGGAGCAAATAAACATGAACCTATTGGCACCATGTCTAATGCCAGGCATGGAATAGAGGGGTATAAAGCCCCTGCAGCACTGAGCTGTGGAGCAGTAGAACTGTGTTCTCTGGAATAGTGGTACTCCATACAGTACATTTGAGATGAGGTGGGGTGGTGATCATCCAAACCCTGATGTTACGAACACTGAATGCAATCAGATCATCGTTGCAATGCGCCAAAATGTAGTACAAAGTCTTCCTTGGACAATAGAGACAGATACTCCAAAAATCAGAATAAACTCTTTTTAATACCCTTGATTTTGGAAGAAACAATGAATGAGCAAGTGCCCCAATAGTTTTGCCCTTATAGTGTTACTCACATGCTGAGCAGTGTTTATAAAAACAAAGTCTTAGTTATTGCACAATGGCTTCCTGTTCTCGGTTAGTTCTCAGAATATTGTTCTACATTCTGTGAAGAGATGGAAAACATCTACCCATTTGCAGGTCACATGTTTCTAAGTCTAAACTCTCTGCCTGTTTGTGTCTTGTTCTGTATGTTTCAGGATCGATGGTTCTGGAGGGTCAGGCAGAACCGTGTTCTAGATAACTATCCCATGCCTATTTCTTTATTCTGGGTGGGACTACCTGAGGACATAGATGCTGCCTATGAGCGTCATGATGGCAAATTTGTGTTTTTCAAAGGTCAGCAGTTCAGGATGAGCACTTATTCACTCCCATAACTATAACTCGCATGTTGGTTTCATAGATTGCTGAATAATATCAAATCAAGGTTATTTATTTGTCACACACACAATCATACATGGTCCAACTGGTAGTTAAATGATTTTGTGACATTTGAGAAGGAGGGGGGCTTTAGAGTAGAATAAAGGACAGTAAGAATTTATAATATACAATAACAATAATTTGGCAGTCTAGATTCATGTGCAAACTATGCAGATAATGTACAAATACAAAATATATACAAATATACACATTTATGTGGATGCTTAAGTTAAATTGTTGACTTGTGAAAATTGTGAAGTGGAAGTGTGTGTTGTGCGTTCATGTAGTTTGGGGGGTTGTCCAGAGTTCAGAGTTTGCATGGCTTGTGGGAAGAAGCTTTTCCTCATCCTCTCTGTATTTGCCTTCAGGGAGTGAAAACCTTTCCCTGATGACAGCAAAGAGAACAGCCCATTGTTAAGATGACTATGAGCCTTCAGTGTCTTTTTGGCCTTGATCCAACATCGCTTGCTATAGATAATAATAATGCTGGATTAATTTGTGATCCAAAGTTTCAATTCACTTATTCTATTCAAGAAACACAGTGACTGCTGACACATCACACATACTTTGCCTGTGCTGACAACAATAGGATATGTGAAGCATCTCTCATAATACAGCATGTGATCGATGCTTTATGACATCTTAAATGGACACACGATGCAGAGCTGTAAATACTTCACAGATATCAAGCTTTCTTCAAAACATCTGTTTCCCTTGCTCCAACACACTCTAGGCCACATTACATCACTAGTAAAGCACTTGTAGCTGAGGGGGGGTGGGGACTTTGGCAGAAGCATTAAGCCTGGCCTGTGTTGCGTCAGCCTCCACACATTCAAGGCTGATCTACTTTCAGTTTAGATGAGAAAGTGGAGGAAGAGTGCCATTGGGACAAGCTTCAGCTGTTCAGAAGAATGCACTGAACCCCTCATTAGGGCTTCAGCCATCTTGGCTCATTTGTAAGAAAGCTTTATGTGTTGCTTGCATTGATTTGAAGGGAAACTGTCTATAATGCAGGCTCTGTCCTTTCCAAGTGGAAAAACAGTAAAGATCATGATGTCTCCTTGCCTCTTTAAGCTCTTTTTGTTCCTATAAGTCTGTTCCCTTCTCTCCCCTCCAGGCTCTCAGTATTGGCTGTTCAGGGAAGCCGACGTATTGCCTGGCTATCCTCAGGACCTCTCTAGTTACGGTCAAGGCATGCCTGACAGAGTGGACACAGCTGTGTGGTGGGAGCCCTCTGGCTACACCTACTTCTTCAGAGGAGACAGGTAAAGAGAGTATACACAGATCAGCCATAACTTTAAGTCCACCTCCTTGTATCTACATTATCTGTCCATTTTATCAGCTCCACAAGCTCTGCAATGGACTGTTGTCCTCTGTTTCTCTGTGTACTTTCTTAGCCTCCTTTCACCCTGTTCTTTAATGGACCACCACAGAGCAGGTATTGTTTGAGCAGTGGATCATCCTGAAATGAAGTGGTGGTGGTGGTGGTGTGTTTGTATGTTGTTCTGGTACAAATAGTTCAGACACAGGTGATGTTTTTAAACACTTCAGTGTCACTGCTGGACCAAGAATAGTCCACCAGACAAAAATCTCCAGCCAACAGTGTCATATGGACAGCATCCTTTGATCACTGATGAAGGATGACCAAAACAAACTGCTAAGCAGCGTGGACACTGTTCAAAAACTCCAGCTTCTCTGCAATGTCTGATCCATTTGTACCAGCACCACACACACTAATACACCACCACCCCATCAGTGTCATTGTGGTGCTGAGAATGATCCATCCATGTAATACTTGCTCTGTGGGGGGCCCAGTCATTGGAAGAACAGAAAAGGAGGCTAACAACGTATACAGATGGACTTAAGTCTGTGCTACAAAATGCACCTATATGTTCAATTGAGCTGATAAAATGGACACTGAGTGTAGATACAAGGTGGTTTTAATGTTCTGGCTGATTATTGTAGAGAATGTCTGTGATGTGTTGGTAAAACACTACTGTTGTACACTTTTAAGAGTTCTTAAATCAGTAGAAGGTCTCAAAAGGACATTTAAGGTTTCACCAATGTAAACGTTCTATAATAACTAAAGGTTCTTCCCAGAACCTCCCTGTCTATCCAAGCCAAGAACAATAAAGGCTCATGCTTTTGCTGAAAGCATGAAACTTTAGAAATCTTGGCTCTTTTTTCTTAGTTTCTGCATGAGTCTCAGCGTTCAGTTATCACCATCATTTTCACTCGTTTGTTATTTTGTAACTCCAACTGTTTTGCTCTGTCTTGCAGATATTGGCGTTTCATTGAAGAGACGCGAGCTGTAGACAAAGACTATCCCAAACATATCAGCGTTTGGGGCTCCATCCCTGGCTCTCCTAAGGGGGCCTTCCTCAGCGATGATGGAGGTGAGTCAGGGCTGAAGGACTGGTGCCCAGGAAAATGGCTGTCAAAAATATGAGCACAGGGTTGATCTGAAGTCAGGAGAAGGAAAAAGTGACTTCACCATGAAAAAAGTAGGGCACATTAACAGCCCTGATTCCCAATAGCTTCATTTCTGTTTCTGCCTTCACATATCATTTCACATGGCTGGGCACAAGCACCTTCATAGGATCTTGCAAAAGCAGCAGATGTACCACTTTCATATGATTGGACGTTTTGGCTCTAGAGAGCATTCAGGCAAGATTGGAGTGGGCAAACATTTCCATTTCTGGGAGTTCCTGTCCCCTCATGCAAAAACAGAAGAAGTGATTTTTTGTTTAAACTCACTGGAATTCCAGTGTGATGGGGTTGCGATCCTTAGCTTTATACTGTAGAACAAAATCAAGAGATTATCATACTGCTTACAAACAGATACTGCCATTTAACCTTTTCAAACTGCATTATATAAGGATTTAGGATTAGGATTTTTCGACTAAATTTGTATGCTCAAATCTTAGGTTTCTTAAACTGAAACTACAATAATTAAATGCAAAATGTTGATTGTTTTTGTAAAAGAGCTCTTTAAATGAGCAGAAAATGTCATTCTAAGACTGCGCAGCACTGAAGGGACATTATGTAGATTTATCTAACAGTTCAGATTTGTGCCACAAGAGGCCGCCCTTCACAATTTCAAAAATTATATTTGTTTGGGACTTCAGTAAAGGATTACAAAAAAAAAAATTTTACACTCCAAAAAAAGGTACATGATTTATTTTAAGCAAAATGTTTAATCAGCAGGATAAAATAGAAGATGGTTTCAGCTTAAATATGACTCTTCTCTTCTGTATGTCTTAGAAAATAAGACAGTTATGAATCTTTGAATATAAGGCATAGACGCTGGACCTGCCAGGTTGAAAATCAGCAAGTCAGTCGCCAAGTGCTATATAGTTGTCATCTGAACAATAAGCCTTAGCAACGCTGATGATATGAAGTTTTTAAGACTGATGTGATAGTAGCTGACTGAATATCAGGATTGGTCCACTGTGGGAGAGGAGTGCAGTTTGAGAGAGGAGGTGATGCCCAATTAGCTGCCTAAACAAGCTCTGAGTGGGCTGACAGACTCCTACATAGATTTCTGACAGTGTGAGCAGTCTCATGTACCAATTCATGAAGAATGACGATGATTTAATATGTAGATGATAAGCAGTGTGATTGTTTAGCCATTCAGTATAATGATGATTTAGTACACTGTAGCTCATTAGTAAGCTGCGTGTTTAAGATTGCATTGTTTATGGACAGATTCATACTATTACTGAACATTTAATCTGTGAGTAAGAACGAGTAGAAAATCTTTTCGGTCCTCTGATTCTCTCTCTATATATAAAAGCTATGAGCTTCCTCAGTGTGAGCACTGCATCAAGTCAGATTGGCTACTTTTATAGTGTGAGAGCAGTGCTATCGCCAAAGAGCATGACTTCAAAACTCGTACAGTGCATTAAGTAAATCTTTTCTTCTCTACAGTGTACACCTACTTCTACAAAGGCTCCAAATACTGGCGATTTGACAACGAGCGAACGAAGATTGATGCAGGCTACCCGAGATCCATCCTGAACGACTTTATGGGTTGCCGAGTTGATTTTGACGCTGGCCCAGATACAACCAACCAGTGGCCAGACACGGGAGGACGGGACCAAGACGTCGACGACTACAAAGATGATGTTGACGACGATGTTGACAACAATGACAGCAGCGTTATTGATGATGAAGACAAAAAGGAGGTAGATGTGGTGTTCCCGGTGAAAGAGACAGACGGCCATGTTATGACCCTCATTTTAGTGACGGTGCCTTTGGTTCTGGTGCTGTGCATCCTGGGAGTGATATATGTCATCATCACCACACTGCAGAGGAAAGAGACACCCAAAGTGCTGGTTCACTGTAGACGTTCCTTACAAGAGTGGGTGTGATGATAACTCTCTAACTAACTTTCTCACACACTCTGGCTGTTCAGTGTCACCCTTTTCAGCACACATGTTCTTCTCAGTGGAACACACTGCTTGCCTTTACATGACTGTGGTGCTCTACTCCCTTCATGACTGTGTCCTGAACAGAGAATTTGCACTTTCATGTATTTTTTTTAACAGTTTTGTCGCTGTTTAGTGGTCGGTTCTTTTCTGTGTGTAGTCACTGTCTTGTCTATAAAGCAAATTCTGTGTCCATAATGAGCCCAAAGGGAAAGCTGGATGTGTTCTGTCCTTTGTCAGCAAAGCTCTCTTGGTTCCCCGACAAACTCCAGCAACTCAATGCAATAGCACAGAGGAAAGGAGACGGTTAAAATATTTTGGCTTAATAAATTGTATTGCACATACTTAGAAGGTTTACTGTCTGTGCCTATGGGCCAGGCTTGGCTTACATTACACAGATGTTGCTGATTTAGGGCTTTAGACAGAGAGAGAGAGGAAGAGAGTCGAGAGAAAGCAAGGGAGGGGAGCAGTGGATGGGGGAAGGGGCTTCATAGCCAGCATTTCCTTCTCTTCAGTTCCATTGAGTTTGCCAAACCATGGGGGTGGGGGGGACTGAATCTGGGGTGTGGTCCTACTGTCACTGTGACCTACATTAGCACACCCTCCCACTCTTTCTTATGGATTTCTCTCTCGTTTTTTTTAAAAAAGGAGTCAGCCTTCCTGTGGAACGTAGTTGTTTTCTCTGCCGTGTTTTAACCACAGGCTCCCCTTCCCCAGAGCCTTTGTTTATGAGAAGCATTCCCGGCCTTGGCTTTCTGTCCACTAGTGCCTCCGCAGGCTGAGCCAGAGCTGCCGCGATAAGGCTCGCTATTGCGGCTAATGTATCACACGGAGAGCTTTGTTTTTCCTGAGCGAGAGCCCAGCCTTCACAGGCTTTCCTACTATTCACCCAGACGAATTTGTGCAATTTCAGCAGAAAAGATGCCTTTGTCTGTCAGTTCCTTGAACAGTGGCCTTTAATCTTTGTACTGTGTTTTTTTATGAATGTGTCATTCTTCTTCTTGTTTCTTCAGCTCCTTTGATTAATGAAGGACAAAAAAAGATGTTTGATTTACATTTTTGTATTAACAGTGAGTGAATCATGCAGGACATGTATTGCTTTTTTGTACACAGGTAACCTATTATAGGATGCTCATAATAGCTTGCTCATAATAAAACCAGGTTGTACCAAATAAATACATCAAACTTGTCCATTTTTATCCCCAGTGTTTATGAAATTGATGAGTGAGAAGAAGCAGAGGGAAGTGGAAGCTTAAACAGTTTAGTAAAAAAGCGCTTCACAGCAGCAGGAGGTGTCTGAGCCTTTCCTCCTGTCTTCTCATTACATTTTTCCTTCATTATGACATATCCCATCATAGGAAGATCTGTGATTGTTTATAGCATTTATTGATGCCGAAAGTTCATTTTTCATAAGAAACACCTTTCCTGTTACTGTTCAGGGAGATGTGAAGATGGATGGATGGATGGACACACCCTGGCCATCTTTCTGTCATTGAATATTTAGGGTCGCTTTGCTGCCTAAATACACTCCCTCAGTTGAACTGAGTGCCAAAACATTCTCCAGCACAACTGTATTTATTAGGGATTTTCCTGAGAGATGATCTAGATAGATATATAGATAGTACATTATTGATCCCTTTAGGAGGTTCCTTCAGGGAAATTAAGGTTCCACTATCATCATAAATACAGTACAGTAAAAGAGGTAGGTAGATAATATATATATATATATATATATATACACATACACATACAGGGGTTAGACAATGAAACTGAAACATTAGTGTGGGAGGTTTTATGGCTAAATTGCACCAGTCTGGTGGCCAATCTTCATTAATTCCAATCTTCATTAATTACACATTGCACCAGTAAGAGCAGAGTGTGAAGGTTCAGTTAGCAGGTAAGAGCACAGTTATATAGTATATTGCAATGCATATAACATTATGGGTGACATACCAGAGTTCAAAAGAGGACAAATTCTTGGTGCACGTCTCGTTGGCGCATCTGTGACCAAGACAGCAAGTCTTTGTGTCTAAATATTATTGAGCCACTTTGGGGTGTTTTGGAAGAGCGAGTCAGGAAACGGTTTCCTCCACCAGCATCACGTAGTGACCTGGCCACTATCCTGCAAGAAGAATGGCTTAAAATCCCTCTGACCACTGTGCAGGACTTGTATATGTCATTCCCAAGACGAATTCACACTGTATTGGCTGCAAAAGGAGGCCCTACACCATACTAATAAATTATTGTAGACTAAAACCAGGTATATATATATATACATACATACATATGCATGCATACATACAAGAATATAAACAGTGTATAAATTATTTAAAAGTATTGCACAATATTATTGCACTAGTATATGTACACACTCCTGATGTATTTACTGTCCTGTTACCCTGTTGCTCCTAGTCCTCCCACCCAACGAGGAGTTGTACAGTTTGATGGCTTGAGGGACAAAGGAGTGTTTTAGTTTGTCTGTCCTGCAGGGAGGAGCAGTCTGTCACTGAACAGGCCTCTCTGATGACTGATGACAGTGTACAGAGGGTGACTGGCATTGTCCAGAATGTCCAGCAGTTTGTTTAGAGTCGTCTTCTCTGCCACCTTCACCAGAGAGTCCAGCTTCATGCTAACTACAGAGCCAGCCCACCTGATCAGTTTGACCAGCCTCGATGTGTCCTACTCTGTGGTGTGCTGGGTGAGCAGCATATCCAAGAAGAACAGGACACTGCTGAACACAGACTGATTAAACATCCACAGGAGTTTCCTGCAGACATTGAAAGACCTCAGCCTCCTCAAAAAGTACATCCTGCTCTGTCCCTTCCTGTAGAGGTGCTCCGTGTTACAGGACCAGTCCAGTTTTCTGTCCAGCCACAGCCCTAAATACTTATAGAAATCCACAGCCTCCACCTCAACTCCATCAATCAGAACCAGTTGTGACTTGGGTCTGGACTTCCCAAAGTAAATGACCAGGTCCGTGGTCTTTGAGGTGTTAAGCTGTAGATGGTTCCTGTTACACCAGACAGTAAAGTCCCTCACCAGACTCCTGTACTCTTCCTCTCTATCATCCCTGATACATCCCATAATGGCCGTGTCATCAGCAAACTTCTGAATGTGACACAGCTCTGAGTTGTAGCAGAAGTCTGCTGTGTACAGGGTGAAAAGAAGAGGGGCCAGTACCATGCCCTGGGGTGCTCATAGTGTCAGACGTGATGTCCTTCAGCCTGACGTACTGCGGCCTGTCAGTGAGGTAGCTGGAGATCCAGGTGACCAGGCAAGGGTCCACTCGCATCCTGTTCAGTTTATATTTAAGTATAAGGGGCTGGATGGTGTTGAAGGCACTTGAGAAGTCCAGGAACATAATCCTCACTGTGCCGTTACCCTTATCCAGGTGCGAGTGGGCTCAGTGTAGTAGGTGGAGGATGGCATCCTCCACTCCCGCACCTGCCCGGTACGCAAACTGTAAATCATCCTGGGCATGTTGCACCTGGGGTCTGAGGAGACTGAGGAAGAGCTGCTCCAATGTCTTCATCAGATCTGAAGTGAGTGCCACCGGTCGGAAGTCATTCAACGCACTATCTGAATCTGCTTAAATTAAAGACAGTTGGACTCAACAGCAATCCATCTAAATCACCAAAAAAAAGGTCCATGATCATCAACATGTGGTCATCAATCAGGTTTTCTGACACATACGCCATGTGTCCAAATGTTTGTGGACACTAATGAATACTGTTGCAGGAAGGCTGAGTGGTGGTTGAAAAACTGATTCAAAACAGGAAGTTCCAATGCAAAGATATTTATTATCTCCCATGTGCCATAGTG
>BRDA01040460.1:0-14708 GCA_036984385.1 Crenuchus spilurus
GAGAGAGAGAGAGAGAGAGAGAGAGAGAGATGATGTTCTGCATAATAAGGGCATAAGGCATATGCAGAACTTCTGCTTATAAATCACCACGACTTTGGACTTCATTGTGTCAAAACATCTGTGTATGTATTTTGCCAGTGTATATACACAAACCATATAATAACATACTATTCATATAAACTCATTTTATAGGCTTACAGGCTTACACACACACACACACACACACACACACACATATTGTATATATACACATGTATACATAATGTAGTATGTACATATATGCAGGACATAACACATATGTAATAGTTTTTAATAATGTTCTGCATCAGCAAAGCTTCAAGTTATTCAAAACCACCTATCATACATACAAACTTTATATGCATTTGTGATTTAGTTCGGGTTATAAATGTAGGCTGCAGAGTATTCAATAACCAGATTTGGGATTAGGGATTACATAAAAGTGAAAGCTGAGAGAAAACGCCAGAGTTATGAGGGCAGTGAGTGTTCAGCTGTGCGAGTCTCTGTCCTCTGCAGCCCAGCTCACACACCAACACCAACACACACAACCACTGAAGCCCACTGCTGGATCCAAACGTAAATAAACAAACGAAATGAGACTAAACGTAAAGAACAGAACTCGAGTCAACGTGCAAACCAACGAGGACGAGCGTCTCCTCAGCAGCAGTCTCATTCGCGACGTAGAAGTTCCTGCATTTGAAAGAGAAAGTCCAGCGTTAACGTGAGACTGTGCTGAGGTGGAGAAAGAGAGGGAGAGAAAAAAGAGAAAAGAAAAAAAGTTGTCTCATAAATCTTGGAGCGAGCTCCGCTGTATAATAGTGCTGACATTTGGCGATTGTGCCGAGCGCTGGACTTCACTTTGCGCCCAAATCCGCTCCCTTCATGCCAGGAAACACCAAATAAGGGAAGGGAAGTGGAAACCCACCGGATGAGCTCCTTATATGGTCATGACCTTATATGGCACGGCGGAGCAAAGGGGCTTCCGGCCGGCGCTCTGCTACAGCAGGGACGGGAAACCCGAGCGCGAGCAGGCAATGCTGGCTGAGGAGGAAGAGGGGGTTAAAAAAGAGCAAGAACTGCGCTTAAGCACGATCGATTTTGCAACGGAGGAGGAGGAACGGGCTTCTCCTCTCAATTTATTGCACTGACTTTAAGGCTAAAGCTCACTTGGTCTGCTATTTCTTTCACCCCCCTGTAGGCAAACGTCATGTGTCCTCCACTGCAGTGCCTAAATATGGTCCTTCCTCCAGTCCATATATGGACATCTACGTCACGGCAAGAGGATATATAAAGGACTAGGGATCCTCTGAGCGAGCAAGAGCAGAGAACTCAAGCGACTCAACGCTAGACAGCAGATAGGCAACCAACTGCGATATAGCTCTAAACACACACACATACATACACACACAAGTGAACTCAAAGTACAAACAAAAATAAAAGCTTTGACAAGAGCTTAATTGGACCAAAACAAAAAACGGTCCATATTAAAATCGCAAATCTGACCTGCTTGAATTAGGGAATGTTCAGACTAACTCTAAGTCATCCGTTTTGAGAAGAAGTGGATGTTCACACCTTTTTGGACACGCAGCAAAAGGGAGAAGCCAAGCGAGGAGTCATCAAGCTCTGACAGCCAGTGAGGATTGCTGGAGAGAGGAAGAAGAGGCATCACAAGCATCTTCACCATTCTCGTCCCAGAGGGGCAAGCTGGTGATCTCTCTCTCTCACTCACTCTTCCCCTGCACGCTTCTCTGCACTCTGCACACATTTCCAGAGAGATGGCTGCAGCCAAGACGGAGCTCCTGCCTGCTCTGCAGATTTCAGACCCCCTGAGCTTCCCCCACTCACCCATGGATAGCTACCCCAAGCTGGAGGAGATGATCATGCTCAACTCGGGGACACCCTTCCTGAACGCCTCCGCGCCCGAGGGCACAGGCTTCAGTTCCGGAGAAGCCGGAGACCAGTATGACCACCTGGCTGGAGGTAAGAGCTGAACCCAGTTCATTCTGCTGTATGGGGGAAAGTAATTAGCTTTTTTATTTTGCAAGAGTTGCATGGCTTCAAAAGTGCTTGAACTGAATATCAACTTTAAAAAAGCTGACATTAATGATGCAATGGAATAATGTGGAACATGTGATATGAAAGTTTAATTGTCTGAATATATATCTAAAAACACATTTATTCATTCATTATTAATATTCAAGTTATTCACAAAGATTTATAATTAAAGCATCAGCATCATTTATATAAAGTGTTTAATGCATTGCAATAGCATTTTTTTTGGAGTCAGCTACATTGCAGAATGAATGACCAGCTCTCTTTATGTAATGGAACTAAAGAACTATGAGAGTGGAGGAATGAGAGAGAGAGTTCAGAGATGCACAAATGCAGATGGCTTAGCTTGTGCTGGCTGAAGCTCTTGTTTCTGAGGGAGATCAGTCAATGTGTATATGTTAGGGAAAGATCAGCATCATGTGTGTTTATATGTGCATGTGTTTAGGAGGGGGGATTCTCCTGTTTCTCCATCAGCACCTGCTGCTTTGTCTGGGAGAGTGGGGAAACACAGGCTCTGTTGCCAGCAGGGTCCCCCATCTCAAACACATCAGGGATGTGTAATGTGCATTAATGTGGCTCATGAAAGCTGAGAAACATCAATAACATGACACCTAACTCTCCTTTTTATTGTTGTTGTTTGTTGCAGACACTCTTCCAGAAATTGCCCTGACCTGTGAGAAGTCTTTGGCTGATCAGAGCTACCCCACCCAGCGACTGCCCCCCATTTCTTACACAGGGCGTTTCACTCTTGAACCTGCCGGCAGCAACAGTCTGTGGGCAGAGCCTCTCTTCAGCCTGGTCAGTGGCTTGGTGGGCATAAACCCGCCCCAAGCCTCAATCCCCTCCTCTTCAGCCTCCCAAGCCACTCCCTCGTCTTCATGCACCTCATCTTCCTCATCTTCTTCCTCATCATCCTCTCCATCCTCTTCAGCGTCTGGCTTAAGCCTAAGCTGTTCAGTTCACCAGAGTGAGCCCAACCCAATTTACTCAGCGGCTCCAACCTACTCCAGTACCAGCCCTGACATTTTCCCTGAGCCAGGGCCTGGTTTCCCTTCAGCAGTAAGTGGGAGCTCATTGCCCTACCCACCCCCAGCCTACCCTGGTGGCAAGGCCTGTGGTGCCAGCTTTCCTGTCCCGATGATCCCTGACTACCTGTTCCCTCAGCAGCAAGGTGAGATCAGCCTGGTGCCACCTGATCAGAAGCCCTTCCAGACACAAGTGGGTCAGCAGCAACCTTCCCTCACACCACTGTCCACCATCAAGGCCTTTGCTACACAGACTGGATCACAGGACCTGAAAGGTGTTTACCAGTCACAGTTCAAGCCAGGCAGAGTACGCAAGTACCCGAACCGGCCCAGCAAGACACCTCCTCATGAGCGGCCCTACGCCTGCCCTGTGGAGACATGTGACCGACGTTTCTCACGCTCTGATGAGCTGACCCGCCACATCCGCATCCACACAGGACAGAAGCCCTTCCAGTGCCGCATCTGCATGCGCAACTTCAGCCGTAGTGATCATCTAACCACACACATTCGCACACACACAGGTGAGAAGCCCTTTGCCTGTGAGATCTGTGGCCGCAAGTTTGCCCGCAGTGATGAGCGCAAACGCCATACCAAGATCCACCTGCGGCAGAAGGACAAGAAGGCAGAGAAGACAGCTGCTGCTGTGGTCCAAAACACCTCTGTTGCCTCCGTGTCCATCTCAGCACCCTCACCTGTATCCAGCTACCCCTCTCCCATCGCCTCCTACCCATCTCCAGTCTCCTCCTTCCCCTCCCCAGTGGCATCGTGCTACTCCTCCCCAGTACACACCTCTTACCCATCCCCTTCCATTGCCACCACCTACCCCTCCTCCAGCACCTTCCAGACGCCAGTGGCCACCTCCTTCCCCACCTCTGTTGCCAGCAACATCTACAACTCGCCTGTCACCACCCCGCTGCCCGACATGCAGACAGCCTCTCTCTCCCCACGGACAGCAGAAATCTGCTGAGACTCTGCCCCAAAGCTCAGATCCTGGACAAGTCCTCCATCCACTTTGGCTCCTATCTAAGAGGGACAGAAAGCGTTATAGACTTGATCTATCTCCCTCTCTGCAAAAAGCACTTTTCTGTCCCGCACTCTCTGCGACATTCAGTTGCGCATATGGTCAAGGACTCAGCAAATACATTCGCAAAAGAAAAAGGGATATTTTTTCTTCTTCTTTTTTGCTCTCTCGCCGCAAAATCCCTTCCTTTCAAACGAGGCATTTAAGACTTTGAGGAGGGCAAAAAGTAAAGCAACAGGCTTTGGCAAGTTTCTTTGTTTTCCTCTGACTGTAAACATATAGACATACAAGGAACGAGCAACAAAAAAGGACTGTATTGTTGTAATCTAATGCCTGCAGGTTTCAAGCTCGAAAGCCCTCAACTAGGCAAGAGTACATTTACAAAGACATTGAATAATATACATAAGCTACAGTATATGTATATTGTACATGTGCCATGTTTGAGTTTTTTTGTTTTTACTTTTTAGTACCATTGTTGTGGAAGTTGATTTGAATATTTGCATTGTATTATTCTAAATTGAGCAGGGCCATATTTTATACATTCTGTAGTACGTAGTGAAAAATGCTGTGATAAGTTTTTTGACTTTGTTTGGATAAAAGCACTTAAGTATTCTGACGCATGTGTAAGAGTGATGTTACTTTCTCTTATTTTGTAAATATCATCCACTGGTACTACTCCTCTCTCTTTCTCAAATGTGACAACAGCGGTCTGCTAAACAGAGGGAAAAAAATTTACAGAAAAGAAAAGCAAATCTTCAAAAATTTTCGGTGCCTTTTGAGAAGCCTTGCAGATGTTTTTGACAGATATACGCACGAGTGGATGCTTTGCATCTAGCCTTAAGGTGTAAGGGATTTTGTTTCTCTTTTTTTTCTTTGTTTGGAAAGTCATTTCAAGGATTGAAGGGAAAGGATATGAGGGCACTGCATCATGGTTTTTTGGGATGTAAGCAAAAAAAAGAAAAAACAAACTAGAAAACTATATTTTTGTAACTGAAATGTACATATCTACAGGAGTTGGAATGCTGTAGTTACCTACTGAGTAGGCATGGGATTTTTTGTATGTTATTTACATGCAGTCCATTATTTTGTTGTTATTTTTATTTTGTATTTGTGTTTGTTCAGAAAAAAGTGACTGTTTATGGCTTCTAAAACACATTGAATGCGCTTAACTGCCAATGGGATATTTGGTGTACAAGATATCCTTCCTGAACAGAAACATAAATAAAATATAAATATATATGTTCAATCTCAGCCTCGCATTTTATTGCTTAGCAACAGGTTCTGTGCAGGACTGCTCTCAGGAAGAGCATGAAAATCATCCGCATTGCCATAAGAAAAAGCAACCTTTGTATCAACATTAAATCTTTTAGAGATAGCAGTCATTCTTTCATTTATTACCTTGGACCTTATATAAGATTACTATGACTATGATATACACTGAGATTAATGTGGAAGCTCTGTACACAATGCATAGAGATAGTTAAGACACTTTTTTAAAAATCCAAAATGACAAATTAAAAGTACTTCCATCTCTACTGGGACTGATGTTTAAAAAATGCACAGCCAAACGTGATTTCTGGCTCCAAGTAAAGGCAATTTGACCCCAGTAACTTCCCATGCTGTTGTGGTTTAGGAATCTGATGGGTTTTCACGTCAATCACTCATTTGATAGCAGAGATCAGACAGATTCCTCTCTTTCACAGCTTATGCGACGTCTCCTTGCCATCGCGAGTGTGCGTTATCAAAGGCCAACGTGCATGATTGTGACTGCGCTCGGGGCTTAATTATACATAGGGAGCAATCTTGTAAAATCAGTCAGCAGTAATATGAAGCTCTTCTAATGGGCTTGTGAGCCTATTGAGTTTGTCAGAGAGGAAAAGTCTCAATATTCAGGCTGCTTTTAAGACGAAGACTGCTTTTTTTCTCCATTGTGAGCTGCTACCTTTCTGACGGCTGAATGCCTTTGTAAAAGCAGTAATAATAATCCGCTCAAGCTAATTTCTACTCTGGCAAAAAAAGATCAGATGAAAGTATGATCTCCTTGCTCTCTATGTGTTTCTATATCCCCTCACACTCCCTCTAGCCTGCTATTAGGGGCGGTTTTAGCACTAGGCAGCCACCATTAACCAGGGGACTCTATAACATACAAATTAAATACACTGTAGGTTGATATTAAATAACCAATTCCAAAATGCATATATATTAGCTGTAATTGGTTATAGTAAAGTTGCTATAATAATTTCACAGCTTTTAGTATATTGACACATTATTGCAGTCACTAGCTAAAAAATTTAACAAATTCAACTTACAGGTCCCTCTCCCTCCCTCTCCACTGCACTCCAGCCCTGCCTCCAAAGCTCCTGTAGTGGGCTGACCCACAGTGCATGCATGAGCATGGACTGACCATCTGATTGATTGTTTTGATTTGGTTTCTATTAAATGATATTAGGAGCTAATTTTTACACTTATACTCTCATGTACTACTGTCAGGACATAACAACAATTTTAGCAATTTTAGCAATCACCTCCTGCAACTTTAATTTAAAATGATCCTTAAAACCCACTGAAGTTTTATATAAACAAATGCAATCTAAAAAACAAAACGAAATAACAAACATATACTGTAATAACACAGGTACAGAGGCCCTGTTCCTGTATTTTGCCAAGGGACCCAATTCACTAACACCGCCCTTGCCTGTGATACATACAGCTTTCTCCCCGCTGAGAAAAAAAGAAATGGGTTGAATGCAGGTGAGGAGTGGCACTGTAATGTTTGTCTGTGTATAAAAGCAGCAGAAAGATTCCACTCAGTGGATGTCTCCCAGTTCCTTCTTCGCTCCTTTTCCAGTGATTTTATCATTTTATCATTCTGGTACAAAAGCTATGAAAGGTGTCTTTCATCAGATGTTTAGAATTCAAATTGAGAATCAAAGTCAGTCTTAAGTAAACATGGAAAAATTAGAGTCTGATTGAGATAATGTGGCTCAGGAGTTGTAGGGTGTGACTGCATTGTCTGATTGGAGATGGAGAAAGAGCTCAGTGAGAATGGAAGGGATTTTCCCAAAGTATGAAGCAATATTGGTACAAGCAATCCAGCCACAAAATAAGAACAAATGCAAACACAGCTAAAATTGGACTAACAAGAGAGAGAGAGAGAGAAAGAGAGAGAGAGAGAGAGAGAGAGAGAGAGAGAGAGAGAGAGAGAGAGAGAGAGAGAGAGAGAGAGAGTTGGAGGGAAAATAAAGAAAAGCGAAGTCATTAAGGTAATTGGTCTCAGAATCCCAAATTGACTTTCTATAAGCGGCTCCAATGAAGCTGGATGAGTATCTGCTCAGTGCTGTGAGTTAGAATGATGCAGACTTGCTCATACACATCTACACAATGTAGACTACACACACATACAGTCAGTTTTTCTCTGATCTAACTTGCTATTGAAATGGTCCTGATGGAACCAGACAACTCATATAGATGTCATACAGATGTTAAAGGTGTAGGACAGGGTAGAAGTTTCTACATTCATTTGATTTAATGTCTAACCAAACATGGTTTACCTGTCTTGTTTTAGTCTTGCTTCAGCACCTTTAAATTATTTGGATAATTTTTCAACTTTAAAAGATCCAAATCCTACACTTTTCTTGTGTTTGTTGTTCCCGCAAATAATGTCTGCTTATGACATCTGTATTGGTTTATGAATTAAATCAGGGCTAATTCATTATTACATCATTGTTTTCCAATCTGTATTTATCTCTTAGGTTTAAACAGTGGGTCTTCATTATGGTGTCTCTAAGAATAATATATTTAAATGACTTTTGTTTTAATTGACTTTAATTTTGTTTTAATGAGCAGAATTTTGTAGGCTGAAAAGGTATAAAGGTGCTTGTATCTGTGACATCATAAAAGCTATGACTTTGAGGCTACATTTGCACTTTAATTTTCTTATAAGGAGTGTCCGGTGGACTGGGAACAAAATTCAGGCTCCTTTTGGGGAGGGCACTTGATGATCATTATGAATGGAGGGGAGAATGCCCCGGCTATCATAACTCTAGAAAGATAGCTGATGGGATGATCCTGGCCAATAGATGCTGGACCGGCTGCTGTTCTGGGCTTTTCCAGAATGTGCAGAAGTTCAGTCATCCCATTTCATTCATTTGTACTGTACATAATTATTTTCAAGGCTTTCTTCATATATTGGAGTTAAACAGACTGTTTTTTGTAACTGGGCCTTTAAGGCTGATATATGTAAATGATCTCTGTTCTGACTGGTTGTTTTGTTTCTCATTCAAAAAGCAGGCTTGCCTCACTCTTTCTCTTCAGTGTGATATTCAGTATATTGTTGTAGGTACACAGTAAATCTGCCAGTGTTAAATCAACACTATTAGAGTTAAATTAACACTGAGGGTGTCAAAATGAAACACTCCCAGTGTTAATTTAACTCTAATAGTGTTGATTTAACACTGGCAGATTTACTGTGTAGAGCTGCACAAGTAATTGACAATTTGGAAACTTTTCAATACACAAATTTTGCAAACAGTTTTATAATCTAACTCTCATTACATTTAATACATATTTAATAACACTGCACTGACATTGCATTTTGAAAAAAAAAACTTAAAATAATAAAAAACACATGTAAGTTAAGCTAATCAAATGCAGAAGTATTTTTATCAAATAAACATTAGATATTAAAGACAATGATGAGCATTTGGTATTGACAACACTTATCAATATCAAAATCAAAATTCTTGTGTTGTGACAAGCCTAGTGATATTCTGAAGTGGGTATAAGTAAATGTGTTGTATGCTGTGACCTTAAAAACAGTGAATCAGAAATAGGCCATCATTGAGGTTAATTTCTTTATATGGATCATGTGGAATGGAATTTAAACTTCTACAATGTTACATACTACATCAAACTCATTTATTAAAAAAAGTAGAGAAAATTTGGTTCTCCACAATATAGGTTCTTCAAGATGATAAACAACAGTGGTTCTTCTAAGGTAGAGGTGCACAACCCTGATCCTGGTGAGTTCAGGTCCAACATACTGATATTCTCTGATATTCAGATGACAGTGAAAGCCTCAATGACCTGGATCCAGTGTGTTAGATTAAGGTCAGAGTTCAATTCTGTAAGGTTGAAGATCTCCAGGACCAGGACTGTGTACCAGTGTTCTGTGGCATGGTTGAGTTTATTTTGAAGCATGTACCCTTTTAAGCTAAGGTTAAGCTAACAATGTCACAAAATAATGATTACATGAATAAAAAATGTGCTGAAGAAAACCTGCAACCATAAAAACTGATGCAAACCGCAGAAACCATTTCTTTTTTGTACTCATTCAATCATCAGACATTTCCTACATATAAAAAGAAGTGCTTTTTTTTCAATCCATGTGACAAAGTCTTGCACTCAGGTCACAGTTTCACACCCAGAACTATGAATCCCACATGTGTGGTCACTTCAGAGTGATATGAGCCCGGAGGCTCCTGTTGAACAGGGCTCCACGGTGCTGCATCTGCAGGAGGATTAAACAGAGCCACAGGGGAGAAGGATTTCAAAGACGAAATCGTGCTGCAAGTTTAAAGGCAACTTTGTGACAATGTGCTCCTCACGTCCAACTTTAGAGCAGCAGTGAACGCTTTCAAGTGTGCTGGATGTGTTGATAACATTTTCCCTTTGCTGCCTCTCATAGAGGCTGAGTGGCTCTTGCTCGTATCAAAGTTGGCTGCCTGACACACTGGGCCTGTTCTGTTTGGGGAGAGAGAGAGAATGAGTGAGAGAGGAGGGGTAAAAAAGAGGAATGGAGAGGAGAGAGTGAAAGAGTGTGAGAGAGAGAGAATGATTCTTCTTTTCCCTACACATTTCTAAACTCGCAGTGGAGCCACCTCTCCGATTCCCTGAACGAAGCCCCACTTCAAGGCCTGAGCCTTTGTTAAAATATGTGTTTGTTCTCCTATTCTTTTTGGGCCTGGTGTGTGCTGGGAGAACGAAGGGAGGTTGGGGGTGGGGGGGGTAGAGGAGGAGAGTACACTCTTTCTCTTCCCAGCTCAGTGCAGCAGTTAAACTGCATATGCTAATGAGCTCCCCCCCATTCTGATGCAAGGTCCATCTGCGGCTCCTCCGCTCCGCTCTTTCATCCCGCTACAAATGCCTCCTTATTGCAGCTTCGCCCTCGGGCCTTTTAAGATCCCTTTTTGAAATATGCCGTTTGATAAGCACATCATTGGCTAAGTCCCCACAGTGATTAGACCAGGGCTTTAATGTGCCAGCGACAGAGGGAGAGAGAGACACAGGCAGAGACATGGAGAGAGAGATGATGAGGTATGGAATATACAGTTCACAAATGTTTCAATGTTTTACCTGTTTCATATTTACATAAACATAAGTATTTGCATATTCATAACTACACAATGCACTTAAGTTGTTCAATTACTACAATTACTAATCCTCTGTAGTTATAAACCAGGTGAAAAAAAACACGCCTGATAGCAAAGAAGTGATGGCCCAGTTCTGAACTACACTTACACAGTAAATCTGCCAGTGTTAAATCAACACTATCATAGTTAAATTAACACTGAGAGTGTTACAATTTGACACCCTCGGTGTTAATTTAACTCTAATAGTGTTGATTTAACACTGGCAGATTTACTGTGTACTATTTCCATCAGTCAATACTGCCATGAAATTACAGTGATGACAGAATAGCCTTTATTTAGCCCAAATTAAGCCAAAACAGAACGATACAGTTGGTTGGCTGCAGTTTGGCCAGTTTTGGCCATTAATCAAACATTTCAAATGATACATTGTATTTGGGGTCACATGTGGCTCAGAGTTCATATGCCATGACAAACCTTTAACATGACTGTAACAGCCAGGCTAAAATACACTTAACATTGCCTTTACTGGCCTGTAAGTATGTTAACTGGGCTGTATTTAATCAAAAATTTTCTGCTGAGACATATCAAAAACTTTATTACACTCATTTGTGCATTATTCTGCATACATCACACAATGTCTTTTCCTGAAAGCAACTTTTTCACTTTTTACTGAAGTATGAATGATGCATAATTGCATATTTTACATCCCTATCATGCAGTTACAAAATGATATTTGACTTAATTTCTGAAAGAATTTCAAATACATGTCATAACTGTCTAAACTGCCTGTTGGAAGAATGGTTGACACAAAGATCATATTTTACACAATTGTTTAGCCAACATTTGCAAATTTAACTTCTTCAGGTAAAACTGGAGCTGTGAGGCTAAATTTGCGAACAAACATTTCCACTCAATACTCATCTAAAAAGCCCAGTTGTTTCTGTCAAAATATATTACCAAAACTGCATCCAGGTCTTAAATAAGGTCACACAGACTAATTGGTGTGGTGTAGGACTTACAGTGAACTTTCAAAAACACAAAAAAAATTTAGCCAAATGCTGTGTTGACCATTTTAAAGAACCATTTCATGATCTAGAATCAGTTTTAGCCACAGGTACAGTGAGAAATATGAAGGAATCTGATTCAAGATCAGTCTTCTATCAGCCCTGCTGTTTTCTAAAGTGGCTGTTTGTAGTTTTTATTCATTTTTAAAGTTCACAGTAAGTCATACTGTGTCTTAAACTATACCAGTTAGTCTGTCAGACCTTCATTAAGATCTGGATGCAGTTTTAGTGGACTGAGAAACATTTTAGTGATGTATTTTGATGGAAATGACAAAAATGTATTTGACCATTTGGTCCACCATTTCTAAACTACAGAAGCAAAGTTTGATTTGTGTTGTGTGTTGGCTGATTGACTACATCTGGAGGAAGAGTGGAGTAATCACTGTAGATTCACAAAGTTTGATTTTAATGGAATTACATTAGTAATTGTGATTGATCACATGATCATGATAACCTTAATAATCATTTACTAGTGCATCTCCACAAATTAGAACATTGTGGAAAAAGTTAATTTGTGTTTAGAATTTAATTCAAAAAGACAAACTGTTATATTTTATACCATGTTCATGTAAAATGACATATTTCAAACTTGTTTTGGTTGAATTTTGATACTGTTTGAAAAGGAATTTATTCAAATTTACTTCAAATATTCAAATAATTTGAGTCTGGATTTCTGATTTGCATGAGCTATAAGTCATACTGATCAAACAAAAAAGGCTTGAAATATGTTACGGTATGTGCAATGAATAGAAGATATAACAGTATACAAAATTTTGAATGAAATTATGAATAACATTCATTCATTCATTATCACACCCGCTTAATCCTTATCAGGGTCGCGGTTAGTCCCCTACCCCCTCACAGGGCAGGGCATTACACTATTCAACTAAGCCCAGGACAGGGCGCCAGTCCATCGCTGGGTGAACACACACGCACACACATACATACACACACACACGGACATTTTTAGAGTAGCCAATTCACCTGACCTCAATGTTTTTGGACTGTGGGAGGAAACCGGAGACCCCGGAGGAAACCCATGCACACACGGGGAGAACATGGAAACTCCACTCAGATGTGGACTCGAACCCAAGACCTCAGCGCTGAGAGGCAAACGTGCTAACCACTAAGCCACCGTGCCGCCTATTATGAATAGCAATTATGATAATAATATGACATTGTATACTAGACACTAGTATATTGTAAACTGTACACTGAACATTTAATTAAAACGTATCAGGTCCTGAAGCCCTTACACTTTTTTTTCTGTGCTGCATGTGTGTCCTGCAGGCACATGTTGATATCAGGTTTTGCCTCATTGACTTTCCTCATAAATTCTTAACCCCAGTGTTTCTCTTCTCTTCTCTGTCTTTACCCCCTGCTGTACTAAGCGTGCAGACAGATGTTCAGGTGAATAACACAAGACCACTGCTGCACAGCGCCTCAGAGTGTGTATCTGCGTGTCCCGCTGAAGCTGCTGAGCTGCTGTTAACGGTTCAGCCGTGACACACACACACACACACCTGCTCCCGGGCCTCATCAATAATGCACTCGGTTTCCACCAGTGTGCTACACGCGCGCACAGCTGCTTTCATATGAACACCGCAGAACTGTAGCAGCTGATATCAAATGTACTTTCTCTTCATCAGTGTTTATAGCACACTGTAAATCATTCCTAGCATAGCTTTTCTGTCTTGCCATCAAAAAAGCTCACATTTACACAATTTCTCACTCACCACAAGACATGTTGGTCCAAATTCTGCTTCCTTAGCTTAGAACTGGAGTTGCAGAGCTACGCTCACTAGGACACAATAATCACCTAACAAGCCCCTTCAAAATATATCACCAAAACATCTCTCAACCCACTCAAACTACTTCCAGATGTTAATGAAGGTATCATGAATTAGTTGATGTACTTTAGGACACAGTATGTTATGCTCTTCACTTCAGACAGCAGCAGGGGTGGTAGAAGACCTGAATCCTTCATATTCATGACAGTCATTGCCACTAAAACTGATACTAGATCAAACCTTCCTGCTCAGGAGTCAGCTGTATAAGGTTGATGTAACATCAAACTATATGAGTTTTGTTATGTTTTAAAGTTCACACTAAGTAATTCTTCTCAGATAGTATGACAATACATTCCAAACCAGGGCCACTTCCGGTGTACAGTTCTGTCCCACACATTGTAATGAATGACGGCCGAGATGTGATTGCCAGAAGTGACATATTGTTTTAATCTAATTGATGTATTTTTGCTAATTCAAACATTCAATGCTTTATATGTTGCCATTAAATACAATTGCAATTATAAAATAGCAAAATAATAACTAATATAATGGTAATGTTTTATAATAATTGTCATTTTTGTATATTAATTTTAAAACATTTTTAACAGTGATTATTCTGCTATTTTGTAATAATTGTTATTATCTTTAATAGTAATGTTGAAGAAAGTTTTTAAGTATCCAAAAGTATATAAATTGGATAAAAACAGCATGTTTATTTTTTTTTCTGGCAACCGTTTCTGTCCTGATTCTGGGCCGTCATTCATCACAGTCTGTGGCCCACATTTTACAACAGATATGAGCCAGGTTTGGGCTGTACAATTGTGCGAGCTGGACTGTGTCCTAAATCACATCAACTTATCTTTGAGACCTCAAACATACCTTGACTGATCAATTATGTCTGCGGTAAACTGACAATTGAGTAAAAATGAGTATTTATTTATTTTACTTTTGCCCTTTAGCTACAATAATAATGTTGTTAAAGTCATGATTTTGTCCATTATTCACTCATTGTTATAGATATCAGTATGTTATGCAGTGTCAGAAACCACATAATGAAGTCTGTTTGAGATTATGTAACAACTCGAGTGTGAGGCAAATGTGTGATTTAGGCCTGCAGGTTGCAGGTTGCTAATAGCTGGCTATATGATCCTATTATGTGTTAGAGACTTATAGCTTTACCACAGAACTAAAGACACAAAATGCATCTTGACTGCCTCACTACTTTTGGAATAGGGCAGAAACTGCACAAATTAAATTTTTTTGAAGAACTACTTTAATAGTTCAGGGATTTATGGGATGTATTCAAGATTGGTGGAAGGACTATTAACAATCTCAGATATGCAGATGACATCGTCTTATTGGCCACA
>BRDA01040464.1:0-16457 GCA_036984385.1 Crenuchus spilurus
TATCGAGATCTGTGTCTTCTTCTATCAAGTCACAGATCTCGACAGGTCACAGTTCTTGGTGTAACACCTGTTACTCCTCACTAGCCTGAGCAGAGCTCTGCTCGGATTACTGTAAGTATATCAATATATAGTAACACACCGCTTTTAATGACCAGTAACGTCAACGGCGTTATAACGACAGGAAAAGTAATTAATTATTTTATCCCGTTACTGACAAAATGACGTCGTTACGTAACGCCGTTATTTTTAACGCCGTTATTCCCAACACTGGTGAAGACTGTGAGGGACTCTGCTGTTTGAGCAACCAGTGGGAGTTTGTTCCATCACCTGAGTGCTAAAACAGAAGAGTCTTGATGCCTATCTTCCACGTCTTGAAGGATGGTGGGTCAAGCTGAGCCGTACTAGAAGTTCAAAGGGTTTGAGGTGCTGTGCAAATGTGCAGTGATATTTAGTCCCTGAGAGTAAGGCTCTGTGCATTAAGGATGCTGTAAGTACCCAGTTCATCTGCAGTGGTAGATTTTCCTTTTAAAATCCTGCAAAATGACATTTAACATGCAGCCATATTAAGATTGGTATTTAATTTTGTAAAAAAAAATAAAAATAAATAAATAAATAAATAAATAAAAATAAAATAATAATAATAATAATAATAATAATAATAATAATAATAATAATAATAATATTAAACTTCATTTGAGCTTCATTTGAGTTGTAAAGTAATGGATCATAGTTAATTTTCCAATTATCTGATCAATCAACCAATCTTGTTTGAAGTCATTTTTTTCCTCTAGTTTAGAACTGAAGCATTGAGATTAATATTGACTAACAATCAGTAGAACTCAATAGTCACCTACAGTAAACAGTCTACTTGTAAGAATATCACAAATAATTAAATGTTTCTCAATCTGCTTAAACTGCATTCAGGTCTGAAATATTGTCTTACAGACTAGTCTGACAAAGTTAATTAGGGACCTTTATTTTTAGCCCAGTTTTCAGCATATTTAGGCCTACAGCATTTCAGCCTTTGCATATGCGATTGTCAAACATTACTAAGCAATGCATCATCAATTGGTGAAGGTTTTCAATATCCAATATTTTCGTGGTTTAAACATTAGACCTTGGCCTCTTCCACTTCAAATCGCATTATTTTCTTTCCTCCCAATTACTGTCTCCATTTGTAGCGACGGATTCATCCACCTGTGCTAGAAAAGCACACAAAAACAGCCTCTCTCAAGATTAATTATGCACTGAAATAGGTTTCTTAGAAGAGGGGAGTGAAAGTGAGTCTTAGAAGCAATTGCTGCCTTTGTACTGAGCCTTTGGTACATCCATAATGAATTCCTGTGAGACGACATGACAAATGGATTGTCCTGTGGCTTTCGTGCTAATGTTCTGGATGTTAAATACTTAACAGAGCTGAGATGTTGGCGCAGAAGAAGGACGACTGGTCCCACTGAGTCACACAGGCTGGCAGGGCAGCTGAGGAGAGGCGCTGTGGTTTGAAATGGCTTCAAGGTACGCTGGACCTACAAAGCATCTCGTATGTCAGTTTTGGTCTGGTTTGGCACGCGGAAGAATGATCCACTCAAGCTTTTTGAATCCCAAACATGGCAAACAACCAGCGTTTGCTGTCATGGCTCAACAGTTTCTCACCAGTGAATGGGAAATCTATTCATCGTGAAATAGTTTGATTGCATCGTTATCCAATTCATTTCCTTTCTGAGCTTTTGCCCCCCCCTCCCGTCCCTTGTCGTCGGTCTCCACCTGGTGAAAGACACGCACTGTCCCACTTCCAATCTGGTGCAGTGTCAAATCTTAATGGAATTTATGATCAATGGTTTTGAGCCCAAACCACTTTATTTTCTTGTTTTGTTTGTGTTCTGTCTAGTGCTCCTTTTCTTTTTTTCTAACAAAGATAAATTGCACAGTGGCGGCTGTGCTACTTTTTCTTCGACTGCTCCTAAATTCTCTCTCTCTCTCTCTCTTTCTCTCTCTCTCCCCTGGAGAGCAAGTGAGAGATAGAGAGAACCTTTGAGCTGTGTCTGTGTAGTAAAAAACAAAACTATTTCATGGGCCAGTGCCTGTGTGGTTATTGCTGGACTTTCCCCTTCTTCAACACCCGAAAGTAAGATGATAAAATGAGTGTCACAATCAGAAACAGAATCACAATTGTTTGTTAGAGGAGAATCTTATCATATACGAGGAATTTGTCCATAGACTAAAGAACATCTCACTTAGGAGAAACTTTAATAAGCAGCCAATCATCACTTTTCCCAATAAATTGTGTTATACTGTATTTTGGCTGATGATGGCTGACCCTGCATGAACCCTGGATACATTGTACACTTGTCTATAACACTGAAAGTACATGTAAGACTGTTCTGGAAGTTTCCACAATTTACAGGTTAATTAACAGGTAACAGGTGAGGCCATCAAGAGTATAAAACGAGCATCCATAGTCTTTGGGTCATGATTTACCGATTTGGGCCAAACTTGGTTAGAGAATTGTCCGTCAGTTCAAAGACAATGTTTCTCAGTAGTCGCGTTTCCATTGCAGTTTTGCGCAAAACTTTATCGATATTCTGTTTTGTCGAAAAAACAATTCGACAAAACAAGGTTCACAATTGCGGTGTTTCCATTAAATGTGAAATTCTTTTATAAAATCACGTGTGAATATGTTTGTTCTCGCGATAAGTCATTACAAACATGGCGGCAGTGGATGTAAACACATACTTCAGCTTTATACATACTGCTACCACGGCACTAGCGCTCATCATCAGCCATCAGAGGAGACGGCGACTTATCGAGGCTTTGGAGCGACAAGCCCCTTATACTTGGGAGCGGCTACGTATGCGGCGTTTTTGGGAAACTGTAGTTGATGATTTTACAGAAGAGCTGTGGATTCAACATTTTAGAATGACACACTCAACTTTTAATGAACTTTGTGATGCTGTGAGATCTCTAGTGGAGCAGCTGCACATTGTCCAAGGATTCTCCTCGTTATTCCAAATATGCCATGTCATCTTCATCCTCGCACTTTCTGTTGTTGTCGTCTTTTTTTTCGCCAATAGAAATGTTGATTACGTGACTCCCTTGATGTGAAAAAAGTCAGTTCGAGTGTTTCCATTACACTTTTGCGATATAAACCAATTTCGATACGACTGATAAACCACCTCATCTTAGCGCAAAAGACTTTTATCGAAAAACGTGACTTTTTTCGAAATTGTCATGTTTCCATTAAGCTAATTTTTATTCGCAATTCTAATTTGCGATATTTCAGGGTCAATGGAAACGCCACTATTGGTTTGTCACCACGTCATGTTTTGCATCAGTTTTTTAGGCTCTGTTTCGTTGGTTCTGTTTCAGTTCTTGCAATAAAGTGTTGTGTTTTTGAACCCCACTGCATCTGACTCCTTCTTGCTACAGTGATTTTCAGAGTGTGAAAGCATCCATAATTATAATATCTCTCATTCTTGTTATAATTTTGCTCGTTTGTGTTTACCAAAGGAGGATGGCTTTTCCCTTTGGGTTCTGGTATTTCTTCCTCACACTCTCCTCTTTGAGCTGTGGTTCTGCACTTTTCTGTGTTTTTAATTCTTACGTAGTTCTGTAGACGGTAGATCTATTGATCTATTGTACATACGCTTCCTCAATAGGTTTTTAACTTGGATTTCTGAGTCTGTACTGTGACAACAAACCTCTGAAAAACCGTGGTAGAAATAAACTTGAACTGAGTTGAATGGAGTTGAACTGAAGTGACTCAGGCGCAGGAGCCATGAACAAGGCATATTGGGTAAACTACAGATGATTTGTGATGCTGCCAGTGGAGGAACTGACACTACATCACGTCCCCTCTCCCTGCTTTAAATGTCATCATCGTGTGTGATGAGTGCAATCATGCACTTCATCTGCATCTCTCTCTCTCTCTCTCCGTCTCTCTCGCTCTCCCTAACTCAGCTGGCATGATTCTCCTAGTCAGCCAGACGGCGCACTGCCCTCCTTATCTGGAAATTTAATCTAATGTCAGAATCGCTTTACATGAGGATAATCCTGCTTATGTCCAAATACCATATTTTTGGCGTTTTAAGTAGTGTGTGCTATATACTTTTTTTCCCCCCTCTCTCTTGGATGAGCAAAAATAGCAGCCTGATGAGGGAGTACAAGATGAAAGAACACAGCCTCACTGATGTTTCGAGCTCAGCGGAATCCCTAGAATGTATCTTTTCAGACATGTTTAGTAGGCATTCTGGGGAGCAGGGTTGTGCTCATTGTTATAATGGCCACCATGCTGTAGCTTAGATTAGATAGAGGAGGTATTCAAGCAGAAAGGCACTCTGAGACAGATGCTGGAAAGTGTGCCACGGATGCTTGCTGGCTCGTGTCAGTTTTTCCGCCTTTTTTTTTTCGTTATGGCCACATTTACTTCGGCTAAAAGCATGTCGCTCTCCATGCTACCTGTCCCCATTGGTGTTTCTTAGTACCAGTAAACTAAAAGCCTACAAAGACTCTCCAGTGACCTACCACGCAGATGTTTGTGTTGTCTAGTCCTTTACATTGTCATGTAGGACTAAATAAATATGTGTTGAGCATTTTGATTTGAGGTTAACTCGTGTTCCACTGTTGTAGTGCAAAAGCTAAACCGAATAAGCGGACGTGGCTTAATGAAAGCACAAACACTTGTATCATGGCTTCTGCCTGAATGTTTGACTGGAATATTATTCCTGCCTAGAGGAACGGTGCGGGTTAGAGAGAGGGTAACATTTCAATGGTTTCGCTGTTTCCATGGCGACTCAGACTTCAGCCTCGCTTTCACTGTTGCGCTGAGGCGCTTGCCCTCGCTTTGAGTTCACAGTCAAGATGAAAAACATGAAGAGTCGTCGCTCACTGAAGAGTCACGTCAGCTGACAAATAATCAGCCTAGATTGATATTAACTTCATGCAAAGCCATTTTGTATTATTCAGATGCAGTGTCGCTACACAGTCTAAGCATACCGCCTTTTACCAGTGATAGCTTTCAAAATAGCATATACATATATACAACATGATGACATCTGTGACACTGCTCCTGTGTTCATTATAGAAGTTAACTGGTCCTCTGTGGTGTATCAATTGTTCTGTACCACTCACTGGATTTGTCGTTCCTCTCTGGCATCAATGGCCCATGGGGCACCACGGTTGGGAGGCACTCAATGTACAAGACATCCATTCTCACTACACTTTAACTACGGCAGCACTAGTACATCCTTTTTTGCAGAATTAGTACAAGTATTTTTTTATTTGCTTACACACTTATTTTTTATTCTCCTTTGTTACTCGTGTTACAAATTATTTATTTTATTATTAAATGACTATTTAGTTTTATTATATATATATATATACTGCTCAAAAAAAATAAAGGGAAGACTTAAACAACACAATGTAACTCCAAGTCAACCACACTTCTGTGAAACCAACCTGTCCAGTTTGGAAGCAACACTGACTGTGAATCAGTTTTACCTGCTGTTGTGCAAATGGAACAGACAACAGGTAGAAATGAGAGGCAATTAGCAAGACAACCCCTATTCAGGAGTGGTTCTGCAGGTGGTGACCACAGACCTTTTCTCTGTTCTCATCCTTTCTGGCTGATGTTTTGGTCACTTTTGCATTCTGTCAGTTCTCTCACCATAGAGGTAGCATGAGGCGATGTCTACAACCCACAGAAGTTGCTCAGGTAGTGCAGCTCATCCAGGATGGCACATCAATGCAAGCTGTGGCAAGAAGGTTTGCTGTGTCTGTTAACACAGTGTCCAGAGCATGGAGCAGATACCAGGAGACAGGCCAATACACCAGGAGACAGGAGGGCAACAACCCAGCAGCAGGACCGCTACCTCCTCCTTTGTGCAACTGTCAGAAACAGACTCCATGAGGGTGGTATGAGATTTTGAGTATGATTTCAAATCCAGACCTCCAAGGGGTAATACTTTTGATTTACATTGATCATTTTTGTTATTTTGTTCTTAACACATTCCACTATTTAATAAATTAAGATTTTCAACTGGAATATTTTATTCACTGAGATCTAGGACGTGTTATTTTAGTGTTCCCTTTATTTTTTTTGGGCAGTGTATATATACATCTCATGCAGTTCTTACTGAGAGTCAGCATGTGCCCTATCCATAAAAAATGAACCCAAACATAGCACTGAGTGCAAGTACACACTCCCTACTAGACTTCACCCCCTCCGTGTCATTAATACATAGGAATCGAAATGGACCCCTGTATATTCCTAGCTTTCCACTCTGTTGCTAGCCTGCGGAACCTTTCTCCATTCTCTATCTCTCTCTCTATCTCTCTCTTTCTCTCTCTCGTGCATCATGTCCAATTGTGCAGTAAACAGCCTATTAAGTGACCTATTTATCCACAGCCAATTCTGCTGGCTCACTCATGGCAATTACTTTGGTTGGACGTCTGATGTGGAGCGCCTCAGAACGCTTTGCTTTCAAATCGATGATACTGCATCTCCCCCCGGTCTCGCCGCACCCCACCCCAAGATGAGAGTGGACACTCCATTGTGATAAAAAGATTGCAGAGAGGTCAGAGAGAGGGGCAGTGATTGGTGTCCAGATTATGCTGAAAGTGAAGATGCTCTGTTTTGGGGTATAATTGTCAGACTTTTTGACCAAAGCCTGATTACACAAGCACTTGACAACTCTTTTAAGGGCTACAATGGCCAAGCTTACTTCTGTAGAGACCTCGGCTGGGCTCTGTAGTAAAATGGTGGAGAATGTTATAGTTTATGGCAATTTTAATCTATTTGCCCTCTATACCCCACAGAGGCCTCTGCTGGCCACTTGGCATTTTACCATAATGGCTGTGAATAGCTTTATATTACTGAAGTCATCACATATTATAGTTCAGCTAGTTCAGTGTTTCGTTTTTAATAAAAAAATATTTCAGTTTTTGACTTTTAGGATATAATTCCAGACATTTATGCATTCTCTTTTTTTATGATGAAGCCCCCAAAGAGGCCCAGAATTTACAGCCTTAAGAGGCTGTTGAGATCTGCTGTCTGTCAGAGGAAAGTGATGCGTCACTTAGTTCAGTTTTTTTGTTTTTTTGTTTAATTATGTTTCACATTTGGTTTAATTTATTAAATTAATGCATAACCAAGTTCATATCACATAACTTTGCTAGTCTTCTTCAGTGTTTGATAGTAAAAATTGTTATTATTATATAACTTTATTATAGTGCCATAGTCTATACAAATGTGCTATATCGATTAGCATTAGCTTGTCAGTTAATGTAGCTAATCTCAGCTACACTGTGATCACATGTTCCATATCTTCAGGAAATAAAACATACAGTGTATCTACTCTGATATTTAGTTACTTTAGCTGTAACTTGTAATTGTCATTTCTTTCTCTGGTTATGTAATAAAGTGTTTTATATGATAAAATGATCAGATAAGCCTCTAACTCGAATTCTGAGTGTTTAAGAAATTGTATGTGGTTTTATTTCTAAAGCTTAAAAAGTGTGAGGTGATACTCAGACACTAACATTTCATTTAATATTCATGAGATAGGTGTGAACACTAAGGTGAGAGGTCTTTGGGTCACATTCCACACATTTTATGACTGGTAATCCAACCAATGGCATGTGTGGAACTGCCACGTCATTATCATATGAATGACAGATCGCATTATTTGGCGGGAAAATAAATCATAGCTGTCTCACAACTGTGTGTCTGCTTATTTAAGCTCATCTTACAAATATATAAAAATATATTTTGATTCATGCTACATATATTTAAACCTAGACCCTTTAAGGTTTCTGGGGTATGTTTTGTTTTGTTTTTAGGATACAATCTTGCAGAGTTAAGTGGGTTTTTTTTTTGTAATTTTATTTTTAAAAAATTGTAATTTTGTAAAATTTTATATTCTGCCGGTGGGAGAGCCGACTTCAGAAGGTTAAGTTTCATTTCTGCCCATGTTGAGCTACATGTTAAAGATTTTGCGTCAAATCAACCATGCACCATTTAATATTTTTTATAAATATTGAAAAATAAACATCAAAAAAATGTTGAAGAGTTGTTTGCAAAACCCAAATAAAAAAACCAAGAACTCACATTTTGTCCTGGTGATGGACATCCTCTTGTGGCATAAATCTGAATTGCAAAAAGCTACATAATGTCCCTTCAGTGCTGTGCAGTCTGTCAATTCAATTAAAAGGCATCAATATGTTGAATGCATGTCATTAAGTACAAATGTATGCTGTTAAAAAATGTTAATAAAAAAAATACAGTGGACTGTTAAGAGGTTAACACATGAGACATTACTACATAACTCCAAATCTTAATATTAACAACTGAATAATGCTCCAGTTCATGGGTTTACACTTAGAAAGCCTGCTCTCTCAATGCAGCTGTAGATGTGAATACTGCATAGAGTCTGCTAACCTGATGCATACAATATGTCATTGTGATTATAGTTAGATGTTAACACTCCAGCAGTTGTATAGCATAATGGTCTTCAAGTCAAAAAGTGCCTGCAGATGTTCATTTTCCTTCCAGTATTAAACAGAAGCCCTGCGTTTCCTGTAATCAAGAGAGCAGCACTTGCCAGTCTAGGAAATTAATGATGCTGTTGATTGAACTGCTGGCAATTATGTAGCTCAAATTTGCTGTTGTGTTAAAGAATCAAGCTGTTTGCAGGCTGAAGGTTTTCTTTTCCACTATTGGTCCTGTCAGCTCTAGGCATTAGCTGTGGGTGAAGATGCCTCTCAGAAAGTCTAGTAATTATGATGTAGCATCACATTTTGCAAGGCACAGCTCACTCACGCAGGGAAACTGGTGCATTAACTCAGCTTTGCTCAAAGTTTCATCACTCTTGGATGACTCCCTCTCACTTTGCTTGACTACGTGAATCCAGAACATCTGATAACATCAACACAATGTTTTCAAAACCTGCAGTTAAGATACAAACTTCTTCAATTTAGAATTTTTACGACATTTCACTGCAAATGGTCTATTTGACAGGAAAGAGCCAATATCATTACTTGTAATATGGTATTCATGGCTTTGAATTTGACTGTAATTATAAATGGTTATTAAAACGTTATTATCCTGTGGAGAAGGACATGTCTATGAGCAGATTCACACAGATATAGCAACCATTCGGCCACGAGTGGCTCAGTGGGCAAAGACGCTACCAGAGGATCGCGTGTTTGAATCCCGGTCATGCTGTTTGCCATCAACAGCCGGGGCCCAAGAGAGCAAAAATTGGCAGTGCTCTCTCTGGGTGGGTAGGTGGTGCTCTCACTCTCCTTATCACTTTCACATTGCAATGTCCGCTGGCTCAGGCGTCTGCTAATTGGTCCAATCGAAGCTGGGGACCCTGTGCGCCTTCCTCCGAGGGCTCTCCAGTGACGGTGTATCAGTGGTGGTTTGAACAAGAATCGCATCACACGCAATGGAGGAGGCTTGTGCTTGCCTGCACCCTCCTAGAGTCAGGGACATTGCAAAGTGATGGGGAGAGGCCTAACGGAGGGGATGGGCTAATTGGCTACCACTACATTGGGAAGGGGATTTAAAAAAAAAGATATAGCAACCATTTATATGGCCAGTTGCTGCATCCACCATCATAACAAATAGGATGTCAGAAGTTCTGATCTAGAATGAGTTGTTTAAGACAGCTGTAGACTTGTGGTTAAGGAACCAGCCTTGTGATCGGAATGTTGCCTGTTTGTTGATCCCCTAAACAAGACATGACATGACACTTAACTCCCAACTGCTCCCAGGGTGTGGTGGATGCCCCCAATGATCTTGGCAGGTGTACTCACTGACCCCAAGTGTGTGTGTGTGTGTGAGTGTGTGTGTGATTGCTCTATGTGCAAGCAAAGTGTGTTGGCAATGGTGGGACACATTATGCTATCCCACCACTACACAGTCAAATACAAAAGTCCATTAAGGAAATGATTAGATTCCATTAACTGTAAAACAGAAAGGTAGGAAAATACTACACTCCTAAAATTAAAGGAGTGACTGTATATATGTGTTGACTCTTTGCTATAGCCGTGTAAACGGATCCCTGCTTGAGACTTTGGTGGAGAAACACACTTTTTTGGTTTTGTTAATGTGGAATATATTTTCTTCCTGATTCCTTTTCAGTTGTATGATGTACTTCCTTACATACTCATGAACATTTATCCAAGACACATGCTTTAGTAGTCAACGGTGGGCCCTGATAGGGTCATTTGGATTCTGTCAGTGACTTTCCAGCCTTAGCAACAAGGACCTGCAGGGGAGGGATAAAGATGAGAGGATAAAAAGAAACAAAGCAAAAGGAGAAAAAATCAATAAGATAACAGGATGTCATGGTTTTGAAAAAGAGGAGTGAGGACAGAGAATAAAGCTTTGTCTTCATCAGTGAACCAACAGGGACATTGGGAGCCAATTTCTCCACAAGGCGAGTATCAGAACTGCAACTGGATCGGAAGCATTGGACTCTACAGCGTCAACAACTGGTGTTCTGTTCACATTATCCACCAAAGCAGTTCCTGTACGACAGATGTTTCTGAAATGTCTCCAGGTTTGATCACTGAAAACGCATGAAGTGATGAGTCATGACTTTAGCACCATGCTCTGATGATTCAGTCTTTTAACCGACACCTTCTTTCTACCAAAATCGTTCACTTCATTGTATGCTCTGTCTTTTATGTGACAGCACAGGCTTCATCCCTGTCACTCCTGTGCTCCGATATCATGGTAAGTGCCTGCGAGTGTGGACTGAATCATCCCAAGATTAGAATGCAAAGCAGCTTTTAGTAAAACGCCAGGGATCGGGGAGAGGAGGAGACGTGAGGCTTTTGCTTTAAGACAGGTCAGTGACTCAGCACCAGCGCATGGACCAGATGTTTTGGTGCAGGCATTATCACAGCACCATCAGAGAGAGGAGCCCACATAGTGTCAAACAGCAGAGTTAAAATACAGTGGTAACCCTACTTACGAGCATCCCTACTAACGAGTATTCCAGGTAATGAGTTGAGATCTCGGAATACTTTTGTTCCAGGTAACGAATAAAATTCCAAGTAACAAGTAGCATAAATTAGTTCAAGTATGCCAACCGCTAGGGGCGTGGCGGTCGTAGCATCCCCTAGATGCTAGTGTAGAAGAAGAGGTCAGTCATTACCTTTGACCGCTGTCCAGTGAAAGTGAAAGTGCTAGTGAAAGTGACACAAAGACAGCAAAAGGTAGTGAACAAGAAAGTTAGATACATTTTACTTTTACTTTTCATATGATAAGTGTAACCATGCCATACACGTACGCCCGTCCTCCTGTCCTCCTTAGCCGCCAGCCTACACGAGCACCGTCGTCGTCTCGTTTATGTTTTAAAAACCCATATAAACACATTATTTCGCATATTAAAGTATACTGTATATTGGCCGGCTGACACGGATTAATCAGTTTTACATGTATTCTTATGGGGAAAATGCATCCAGCTAACGAGCAAACCAGCTAACGAGCTCGGCTCCTGCACGGATTAACTCGTAAGTAGGGTTACCACTGTATGTTGATTAGACTAATAGTGATCCACTACCGTGGAACCTCAGTTTTCATCATTAACCTGTTCTAAAGTGCCCGATGATAACCGGAAAACAAACTATAACTGAAGCAATATTTCCTTTAAGAAATAATATAAATACAATTAATCTGTTCCAGACTCCAAAATATTAACAGAAATACATTTTATATAGAATAACAATAGTTATACATACAGAAAAAAATGATAAATAAATACAAAAGACTAATGAAATGGATAAATGAACATTTAACATCACTCTTACTGGTTTACGCTCTGTTTTAGAGTGTGCTGGTGTGGTCCAGCTCTGTATACCTGTTCTTGGAATTCTGGGCCGCTATTTGTTTTCGCACTCGTTTTCAGGCAGTAGCGCTACACGCCGTTGCTTTAGTGTGATGTGTTTTAGTTTGTTTTGAGTGTTATCTACAAGAAACAAAACCGGAATGAACAACACATGCGTGGGTGGATGCTTTGTTTTTGCGAATTAGCCGGCTGATGAACAATAACTGGAACAAAATTTCCCCGAAAAAAATCCACGATAAACAAATTATACAATAACCAGGGCAAACGATATGTATGCATGCGTGTGTGTGTGTGTGTGTGTGTGTGTTGTGTGTTTGAATATAAATGGCTTTATTAGTTTAACAACATTTAACACTAGATGTTTGAGAAACCCATGGTGACACAAGTGGCAAGTACTTGTACCTTTAGCCCCGCCTCTTTAAAAAGATTGTGGGATCTCGCTTTTCTCATCTAATTTAATGTCTAATACTCTACCAGATAGTAAGGAATGGAAGGTTTGGTCTATCCTGAACAAGCATAGTTCAGTAAAACTTCCAGCGCATCACAGAAGACCAAGTACAGTTAATAGAAGCAGCCAAAAATCTTTGTTTTACAACACGAGCTAACATCTGCTGGGAAAATCACGGAGATTTGTACCCAGATGGGACAACAGATATCTGACTAATGCTACTAAAACAGTAGGTAGTTTGGCCTGCATGGATCAGTCATTTACACTGCTCTTGTAAACATTTCGGTTCAGTCCAGTTTTTGAGACAGACTAAGAATTTATTCAAGCTATCGCATGCTTGTTATCTTCTTTAATGTGCTTCCATATTTCTGTGAGCTTGACTGCGTAGTTTGTCAAGTGCTGACTTAATACAGATGTCTGTGCTTTTATTTTCGAGCAGAGCTGAATGAAGATATACATTTCCACACACTCGTTCTAAGCCTGACGCTCGTGAAGTGTCATTACCCGTCTGCAGTACACTAAACATAGTAGCAAAGTGCTTTTGCGTTCTTGTGGGAGAACTCGGCCTCATTGAGAATATTAAACATGCATTTGAGGATAGAAGTATCCTTGACCAATCACTTTCACTCTTCAGAGGTCGGACGAGCAGATTGCATTTTTTTGTTTATGTTTTTTTGGGCATATTCTCAAAATTAGAATCACTTTCTTTGTATCAATAGCTAATATTAGCACGACTAGCTTGGTTTGTTTCTTCTGTAACATGAGCCAGTCCAATCGGACACTTAATATGGCCAAATGTTTGTGGACACCCCTTCTAATGAATGCATTCTGCTACTTTATGTTGCATCCGTTGCTGACACAGATGTGCAAATGCCCACAAACAGCTTGTCTACTCACTGTAGAGAAGTACTGCCAATAGAATAGGACACTCGGGAGCATGAACCTATTGGCACCATGTCTAATACCAGGCATGGGCTGGAGCCCCCAATCATTGAGCTGCCGAGCAGTGGAACTGTGGAATGATGGAGCTCCATCCAGTACTTTTGGGATGAGTTGGGGATGAGGTGGGTTGGTGTTCATCCAACACCCTGACCTCGCTAGCACTTGTGCCACTGAATACAATCAGATTCTCACAGCAATGCTCAAGAATAGTAGAGCGACTTGCTTTCAGAAGGAACAATGAATGAGCGAGTGTCCCAATACTTTAGTTTTCAGTAACCAGGCATTCTTTTTAAGGACACACTACATTTCTCCTCATGTGATAAGACTCCTTAAGCGAGAGAATCTGTTTGCATTCAGATGTTTTCTTTATGGAGCCTTTGCCATTACATAACAGGCTTCCCAGCATGCTCTGCTGGAGCAAGTAAAGAAGGCCCAGCTCTGTGTTTGTATGTGTCTGTCTTTAATGGTGCCGTGTCACATGAGGCCACACTCGGGAAAGTAATCCCCAGGATTTAATAACGTAATCCTGACCACCTTATGAGGACAGCGGAGATGTCTTCAGCTTCTAATTTAAAGTCTCACAGTCGAGTGAAAATGATTCAAAATTCTCCATCTCCCACTCTTCCCCACTCTCTCGTCCTCTTAATTGATTTTGCTACAGAAGGCCCTGATTTGTATGGGCGTAGAGTCGCTGGCCGCCAGATATGTTTGGAATGCAAAGAATTATGTGAGCAGCACTGGCGAATTACAACAGTGACTTTGCTTCATCTGTTTGTTAGTGTTTGGCTTAATCTATAAAAACATGATTTTGTACACAGGGCTTACATAGATTTTCACAGCTTTGCTATTGATTCTGCCTCTATTCCACAGCTTGTTGGCCGTTTTGTACTGTAAATGTTGTGCCCGTTAAAGGAAATCACACAAAAGCACCTAGAACAGCAAATATTGTCAAGCATATGAAATGGCTCACCCCCTATGTACCAACACTAAACTATGCTGGCCAAATATGAGGATAATAACTGAAAATAGACCTAAACTTCAAGAGTACCAGCCTGAGCTAAAGTCTCGTGGGACTTTTAGGAGGAGTTTAGTACGTTTTAGTACCATTGAAACTGAATTATTGCATTTACCCTGCCATTGCTGGTTTGCATTCAGACAATGACACGTTCTAGTGACCTCTAGTGGAAGGTTATTAGCCTGCCATACCTCTACCGATTGGTAGAGATGACACAATCACATTGTGTTAAGTTCAACACCTTCTTCAAGAAGATATGGTGACTTAAATGTGCTCTACCAAATGGTACATGAGGTACATGTACAGTCTCATCTCTTCCTTTTCACCGTTGTGACTTCTGATGTTTGTTGTGGTCATCACATGTACGGTACTATCAAAAAACACAACAAAGTGTCACAAAAACTCAGTGATTTATGTGTTGATTGATTGATTATCCATTCAGTCGCAACCGACTCTCGGACACTTTATGGATCATTGTTCTCCACGCCTTTCTGTCTTTCACTGCTTCTTTCAGCTCCACAATTGGCATATTCATTGTTGTTGTAATCGTATCGAGCTATTTTGTTCTTTGGCATCCTCTTTTCCTTTTTCCATACTTTTCCGAGCATCACTGACGTTTCAAAGGAATTTGCGCGCATCACATGACCAAAATATGAGCGCTGTTGTTTGGTAATTTTTCCCTCTAATGGTGATTTCGGTTTGGTGCGGTCCAGAACTGCCTTGTTCGTCATCATGGCAGTCCAAGGTATTGTTAGCATTTTTCTCCAACACCATAGTTTGAATGCGTCAACTTTTCTTCTCTCTGCTTTTCTAGAGCTAACTTTCACAGCCGTAGTTGTTTCCACACTCATATCCTTGCTCTTCCAGATCTTTACCATTCCCTGCATTGCAATCCTGCCAGGCGTTATTCGCCTCTTGATCTCAGGTGCTGATTCCCCGCTTCAGTCAATTTTGGCTCAAAGAAAATTGAAATCTTGGACAGGTTCTATTATCTCGTTATTAATTTGGATGTTCATTTTACCATTACCTGCTGTGGTCATAACTTTTGTGTTTTTGATGTTCAAGTACAGTCCCATTCGCTCGCTTTCCTCTTGCACTCGTCGGACGAGGTAGTCGAGGTCCTTTTCGCCCTCCGCGAAATTGTATCATCTGCATATCGAAGGTTGTTGATGTTTCTGCTGCTGGTTTTGACTCCAATTTTGGATTCTTCCCAATTGCATTGCCTCATGATCATTTACATGTACATTTACATTTGCATTTGAGGCATTTAGCAGACGCCTTTATCCAAAGCGACTTACAGTTGGGGGTTAGGTGCCTTGCTCAAGGGCACTTCAGTCGTGAACCGAACTGGCGACCTTCAGGTCATCAGACCACGTCCTTAACCACTAGGCCATGGCTGCCCCCGATGATATGTACAGATTTACAAATTCTAATTGAGCCAGTCAGCCTTGATTAAGTCTTAATCTGGCTAAGCTTAGGTGTAGTAAGACCTAACAGACCAGGTAAACCCGGTCTTTGTGTTATTCATGTAGGGTTAAGCCTCCCACAGGTAATTCTATCCCATGATGGACAGATCATAACAGATCATCAGGAATCAGCACTGAAACCAGCAGGTATATTCAGAACTTAGAAGCATTTTATGTTTGTTCCCATGACTAAAACCTCACTATAATACTGAAAAGCAATTAAAGTGTGGCCTTTTATGTTGCAAATTTGTTGGCATTTGACAACTTTATAGTCGCACAGAGACCCTGGCTGAAATACCTCTAATTAACATGACACCACCAATCATGACCAAATGAAATCATAAACATGGCATTAATAAGCCTGGCTAATTGGCACAACATTGTGCAAATTACAGTTACATTGTCCTGCTTTGAAGAAATGAATAGCATTCAGATTCCACCTTGCTAGGCAGCTTCCGAAAGCTGCTTTTGGGACTGGCATTATGTGCCTAACTCTCTCCTTTGGTTTCGCAGGGCACTGCAAAGTGAAGACATAATCACAGCTTATGCAGAACATCAAGGACATTGACATTGTTCAGAATATGCAACACAGGACAAAAATGATTGGTAACCCAAAACGTAAACCTAAAATAGACTTAATGAAGCAACTGCAGCTAAACATCATCGAGATGGTAGTGGACTTTAGGAGGTTCAAGTTCGTGTTGTCTCCAGTCACTATAGATGGAATG
>BRDA01040465.1:0-14989 GCA_036984385.1 Crenuchus spilurus
ACTTATATATGTTTTTTTCTTCTTTATTATGCATTTTATGGCTGGTGCGACTTATACTCAGGAGCGACTTATAGTCCGGAAAATACGGTAGTTTAGTTTAGCTTTTGGCAATTTGTACTTCTTACTTGTACTTACTAGATAAAGGTTGCATATACATGGGTTCATTGGATTTATGGGGAAACTGAGATGCTGGTGCTGCTGTTCCACCACTTGCATGCATTCAGTCAGGTTTGTTGATGGTAGAGTGGAGAGATGCCGGTTTTTCAGGGAGCTCTCATGTTTGTGTAGCCATCTGACTCTCTGCTTATAGGTAGGCTGTTATAGTTCTGCCAGAGTAATTATCCACACTGATAATGTCAATATTTTTTATAAGCTAATTTTTTTTTCAATGAACTAGGCCTCAAGTGGAACATTCTAAACAAATAAGCAATACAGAGGATGAACTAGGTCTCACACAAGACAGGATAAGTAAGATAAGCAAAACGGACTGCTAACTAGGCTTCAAGCTACATGAGCTAAACAGAAACAGGATAAAACAGAGGGCCGATGAGGCCTCAAGAGAAACAGGCTAGACAAAAACAGGCTAAGGAAGCTAAACAGGCTAAAGATGCTAAACAGGCTAGGAGAAACAGGACGAATGGAAACAGAAAGAAGAAAGAAGGAAAGAAACAGATACAGAATCTTGAAAGGCAAATGACAGAAGGTGAAATTAAAGCATGTAGAGCATGACAATACCAAGCCAGGAATATTTCTCCAGGCTTGGCTTAAGTAGTCTTACAAATCAGAGTCTGAATGGGAGACAGCTGTTGAGGTAAGTCACATGAGCTCCAAGGACCGCAAAAGATTCTGGGAAGTGTAGTTCCGAGATGACATGAGAGAAAATGTGAGGAGTTGTCACTATTGACAATATCCAGTACACCTGGTCACAACAAATGTCATAGGATGGTATGATAACTGTCTCTCAATAACTTTTAAGACCAGAGGGTTGGCTTGCTTACTGAGGGTTTTGTGTTTTTTATGTTATTACTGGAACTGTGTAAAGCTACTTTGTGACATTAGTTGTAAAAAGTGCTATATAAATAAATTTGACTTGACTTACCTTCATATCCTACATATACTGTTCATGGTGCAGCATATACTACACCAAACAAAAGATTAATATAGCTACTATCCCATTGAACTTTACATACTTTTTCTATGTGTTTGTTGGGTATTTCTACAACAGCTATCTTTTGGAACAATGTTATAAACATTTAGTCTATGTTTACTGGCATCATATAAAAAGACAATTGAACATGACAGCAGTGCATCCAAAAAACAAAACAAAAAAACAAACAAAACAACAACAACAACAGCAATAAAATGTTGAATAGACAAGTGCCCAAGAATTTCCTGTACCTACTGTTATTGATATTGTATTACAACTTTTATTTGGAAAACTCCAACTTAGATAGGCCTGCTTTGTTTGTAGCCAAGACATTGCAGCTATATTTATGCAGAAAAAAACAGTCAGAGTATAAATGAGTCCCCAGTGTAGCCTTAGAAAACAGGGATGATAGTTTCTGTGAATTGTAGTGATTCATTAGATTCTCTTATCTTTCACTTTTGGCAGTATGTTAAAAGATAGCACAGAATACTTGCTAAATGTATATGCATAATCAATTGTACAACAGCTCTTTCTATTTTAGTTCATGGCATTTACACTGAGCAATCGCAATGACACTCAATCTTTCTGCCACTCAGTAGGTGTAATTGAAGACTCTAACGTATAGTGACATCACATACATACCCTCTGTTATGTTCTCTAACTAAAAGAACTGAAGGGTTCCACCCCAGTAACTGCAAAAGTACTGATCCAGTGATAGTCCAGTAAAACATTCTGTGAAAATAAATTTAAGAGCAGTCCATTTCTCAGTGTATTCCTGCTCTGCTGCCTGTTCTGCAGCTGCAAAGTTTATAGCTTAAACATTAGTGTAATAAACAGATTAAGGACACTTCCATTAACCTCCTAAACTATGTTTTTTTTTTACCCCATATGGATTATTTTAAATTAAATATATGGACAACAGTGAAAACCAGCCAAGTAATTCCTCATTTAGAGAATCCAGGGTGGAATCACAGGTGGCTCCAAAGAGCTTATAAAGTTAAAATATGGAATTTTACTTGTGTGCATTTTGCAGATGGTCTTATTCAGAGCAATTTTAGTCATGTTAAAGGGCTAGCTGGTTGTAGTTATATGTTTTGTGTATATTTCATTATGTTTTACATAAAGCAGCTATGTGTGCTAAGGTTATCTGAATATTTATCATCATGCTGGTCTAACCCAGATAACATATGAATGTGGGCCACTTCTGGCTGAGAAATGGCACTGCTAGCCCCCTGTTGGCACTGGCAAACTGCATGTGAGCCAGATGTGGCCCTTATATTGAAAATAGACATTTGGCCTAAAACAGTTATGGTCCACTTCTGGCAGAGATATGGCAGTTTTACCTACATATGAGCCATCAGTGGCCCACATTTTAAAACAGCTATTTAGCCCACATGTTCTAAAACAGATGTGGTCCACTTCTGGCAGAGATATGGCAGTTTTACCTACATTTAGCTGATATGTGGCCCTAATGTGGCGTATATGTGGCCCACATCTTGTAACTTGGAGTGGTCTGCCCAAGTGCCGTCAATTCATGCAGCAAGTGGACCAAATGAAATGGGGGATGAGGGCCAGATATAGTATAGCAGAATAGTTTTGCTATCTGGGAAGTGGCTTCTTGGTATGAAGAGCAAGTTTTGTCTAAACAAGTATTGGTCAGTTTTTTATATTTTAAACTACTGTTCAAATCTTATATTGACTCTCTTTTGGTGTGAAGCTTATTTATACACCTGAAAGGTTTCAGTGCTGCTTACTGCTGAAATCACAGTGACAGGCATATGTGCGGACTTTGGCTTTATTCACAAGCTGTTATTTGCACTAATACTGTATTGGAACAAATACTAACGTGTCAAAATAAACTTGATTTAACATAGGTGTGACCCTCCCACCGCTGCTGCATCTCTGGCCCGACTCTGTCAAGTCACCATGTGCTGTCTGTTTACCTCGTTTACATCATATCTCCACTCCCAGTGTCTCAGTGTTTACACCTGTCTCGTCTCTGATTACAGTCCTGCCTGTCCATCACATGTCTGATTACGTTTGCTTTAAAAACCCTTCCCAGTCAATGTCTTCAGGTTGTGTATATGTCTCCATAGCTAAGCCAGGTTGTTTTGTGTTTGTAAATAAAAGTCTCCTCCTGCCTCACAGCCATAACCAATAGGCTTATACAGAATAAGTCAATTATTATTTAAAAGAAGCATTTAAAAAAGCTAAACCTTTCATAAAGGTCAGGAAGTGAAATTAGAATATTAGTTAAATCTACTAAACAATTAAACAGTCATTTTACTACACTAATCAGCATTTTATTTTATTGTTATTATAATAAAGTAGATCAAAATCTACCTGTTTTGTTGTATTAGAGTGCTTCTGAATGAGCCTGATAATTTAAACACAATCAGATTTGTATTTTGCAGTTAAAGAAGGGTGCTAAATTGTAGATGTCACAGTAATTGCACATTTTTACTTCAGTAATTTGATGTGACTTTTGCACTCACATGTCATTATTTTCTTGCAGAAACCACTTTGAACCCTAAATGAATAATAACTCATCTCATGGTTTTCAGTGCATTTCCTGGATAATAATAATAATAATAATAATAATAATAATAATAATAATTATTATTATTATTATTATTATTATTATTAACTCTCAGTAATAAAGGTATTGAATGGTTACTGGGTCAGTATTTTTGGAGTCACTGAAGGGGACACCAGAAAGGTTTGTCTTCAGTAGCTTTAGTTATGGTGTATACACCAGTCAAACGTTTTAGAGCCCATTTTTTCCAGTTTTGTACTGAAAATGATTGAGTTTAATGCCTCATTGCACTCTAAAATGATAGCAGAGTAGTTAAATAAGAACTCATGGAATCAGTTTACAGACCAAAATGTGTCTAAACTTTGGACACAAAGTAGCACCTTTGTCAGATATAACATCTGAACACACTTGTGACATTCTTTCTACAATAGACATCAAACATTCTTCAGACAGTTCTTCACAAATCTGTTGCAGAACGTCACATAAATGTTGGCACTTGTAGGTTTGCTTTGCTTTTCACTTCATCCCAAATCAGCTGGATGAGGTTTAAGTCTGGAGACTGTGCTCCACTCCATGTTTTCAAGCTGACCATCTTGTTCTTTTTTTCCTGAGGTAGTTCTAGCTTGTAAAACATCAATGTACTCAAGGACCCTGATGGATTTTTAATGGTATAAGTACATTGTTTGTATTTGGTTGAACTAAAACTGTGCTGGGCTGGTTTGCTGGCTTTGGTGGATTTTGACTCTGAAATAACCAGCTATGCTGCAGAATTCTGAAGCTTTAAAAATACTCTTTTTTAACCATTACACTGCAAAAGCAACAAAAAATTTCAATTTAGTCTGTATATCTACTATTCCTGATTCTGATTAATGTTGTAAGCTTATTATGGGATAATTAAATTTATATAGATATTTTTACTTGTTTTACTTGTATTGTACTAGTACTAGTGAAATAATGATTATTTAAAAAAAAGCTGAACTGCAAAGCGAGTTAATTAACTAACACAAAAAATATTACAATACAAATGTCATTAAATTCAGTTCAGTTTTCTGTAATTTAAGTTATATTAAAAAAAAAACCATGAAACCAATATTAATGACTATAATACATAATACATTTTATATTTATATTTTAACGAATAAGCAATTTTGGGGGCTGATCCAACATTTCTTTTTTGCAGTGAGGTGGTGGAGGTGGTGGTGGATTATGACTGAAGAGAAGACGAGCCCTTGTGGTTTTTGGGACTTTGATCTTATGCGTGCTTGCCATAGATCTTCAGTGTGGCTTCTGTTTACTTATTCATGAGTTATTTATATATTTATTTATACTTTCAAGTAGCCTGGGTCACCCTCTTTGCCTCAAAGCTCTTGAGAGGGATCCTGTTTTCAGAAAGCCATCAGGACTAACATGTATATGCAGTGAGAAAATAAATAATTGAAGTATATATTCATAATGTATAGGTGTATGAAACATTCATGGGTGTATAAATCTTGGTTACATGTCATATGGTGGGAAAATAAACTGTAATCATCACACAGTGAATAAAACTACACAAGTTCAAGGCTTAAACTACTAGCTGAGAGTATAGTCAGATGAAAAATCTTGTTTCATAGTCTTACAAATCCTACATTCTGCCTCTATGTTATCTTTTATTTGTTTTTTTGTACGACAATAGAAAGCCATAACTTATATTTACATGTTGATTTTCTACCGGTGTCTTTAAGACTCATATGCAAAAGCAATCTGTCTGAAACAATGTTTATGGCTTTAGTTTGATGCGTAGCACTAAACTGCTAAATAGTTAGGTTGTTTATTGAATTTTGGGGAGAAAATGTAAAATGGGCAAACAGTGGCTCAGCAGATTAAGGCACTGTCACTATGATCTGAGGTTCACGAGTTTGAATCCCAGTCATGCTGCTTGCCATCGGCACCCGGGACCCGAGAGAGCAAAATTGGTAGCGCTCTCTCCAATTTCAGTAATGTTGGCTGGCTCAGGCATCTGCCAGGCAATCCATCAAAACTGGGGATCCTGCACTTTCCTCAGAGCGCATTGGCTTCACAGCAGCAATGTATTAGCAGCAGTTTGAAAAGAGGCGGAGCATGACTTCACATGCATCAGATGAGGCCTTACAAGAAGAGACATTACAAGTGATGGGGAGAGTCAACGAATGAGTGGGTCAGTTAAATGAGTGGCCTGCCTAAAAGTTATGGCACATTAAATGTTTTGTGTTTTATTAAATATGTTTTTTCCAGTATGGTAAATTAAGAAAATAAATAGAAACTTAGAAACTATTTACCAATATGTGTAGAAAATATTTTCATGTGTCCCTTTTAGAGGTAAACTTACTGTTTGTGTTACTTATTTTCATTCAAATCAACAGAATGTTGACCATGGCTGTACAGACATTGGCATAGCACTGTATATGTAAATGTATTGGTTCCTTTGTCACAAAGACAATGAATTCAAAATGGCCCGTATTTGCAGCTTTGTTTACATATTTGGACTGTATGGACATTATGTGTAAATATTACAAAAAATGCTTGTATTAGAAATACAGTGATGAAAAATCTATTTTTTATAATATTTTTTAAAGCTCTTTCAAACTTGATTGGTACTGGATTAGTAATGTTTTTCAAGCATTTTATTTCATAATAGTTTCATCATTTAAATAAAGTTTAGCCAAAACATATACAGCTTTGTTTTTCACTTGCTTTGTTTTTATATACGGTATGTCATTAAGCAATGAATGACAATAAGCATATATGTATTTGTACTGATGAATGGTGTGACTTTATTAACCCTTTAAACATTCTGCTCAGCAATTTGGTAGAACTTAGCACAATGTGATTGTGCCATCTCTACCAATTGGTAGAGGTATGGGGAGCTAAAAATATCCACTAGAGGTCACTAGAAATGCAGTATTTTTTTGTCTGAATGTAAACCAGCAGCTTCGTAGCCAAACCACAAAGAATAAACTGGATCAGATGCTGAAAAACCATTAGGGTTGTTACATCACCACACAGATGAGTGTGGTGTATACAACGTGAACATAAAATGAGCATCTTATTGTATGTTTTTTTTTTTTTTTTTTTTTTAAGAAAACAGTGTTTTTATTAGTCCTCCCTCATCCCATCCCAGCCCCACCCTGCCTGGTTAAAAGTCCTCTAATGTGACATGGCTGTCATTAAAATTTAAGCAGTAAAGCCGCTCTGCATCCACCCTGTGTTTCATCTCACCCCAAAAATGCTAATCCCACTATCTCTCCTTATCTCTCTCTCCTTTCTCACCCTCTCTCTCGTTTCTCCTTTGTTTCTAGAGTACAATAGATCTCCTCAGCATCCCTCTGTTTGAAGTTGCTGATGAAAAGGAAAACCTTCAACCCTCTGTCACTGTTTTCTTTCTCTTTCTTTCCCTCCCTCGTTATTCGTTTATTTTTTTCCATCCCCTCTCACTCGTCACTCTCTCTGAGCTGTCCCCCCGGTGGCCTTTCCTGAATGGAGATTATGGACCTCACTCAACACCTCCTACTCTAGTACACACTCAGTGTGTCCTGTTCTCATGCGGTTCTGACCAGTGCCCTGGACACACTGGACATATCCAGCATAATAGTGCTGCTGTAATTATGCCATCAGAGCAAATGACAGTTTAGAGTAGTTTAAAGTGCTCTGAAATCTTTATGTAAAAAGAACTGCACTGATTTAAAAGTATACAGTGAAACCTCAGATTTCATCGTTAATCCAGTCTACAGTGTCTGATGATAAGGGAAACCAATGATAACTGAAGCAATATTTCTGATAACAAAATAATGTAAATCCAATTAATATTTTCCAGACACTCCAAACTATTAACAAAATACATTTTATATAGAATAACTATAGATTTACATACATAACACAATGAGAAAAAAAAAAAAAACAAAAGACTAATGAAATGTAAAAATTAACACTTACCATCACACTTACAGGTTTACACTCTGTTTTAGAGTGTGCTGGTGTGGTCCAGTCATCATTTTGTTTTGTACACCTGTTCCCAAGGTTCTCAGCTGCTATTTGTTTTTGCACCTGCTTTCAAGCCATAGCACTGCATGCTGTCACTTTAGTGTGAAGTGTTTTAGTTGAAAACAATGAAAAACAAAGCCAGAGAAACAAAGAGAAACAAATCCAGAGAAACAATGAGACACAAAGTCAGAGAAACAATGAGAAACAAAGCCAGAGAAACAATGAGAAACAAAGCAGAAGAAACAACGAGAAAAAAGCCAGAGAAACAATGAGAAACAAAGCCAGAGAAACAATGAGATACAAAGCGAGAGTAACAAACACAACCAGAGAAACAACGAGAATCAAAGCCAGAAAAACAATGAGAAACAAAGCCAGAGAAACAATAAGAAACAGAGCCAGAGAAACAATAAGAAACAGCCAGAGAAACAATGAAAAACAAAGCAAGAGAAACAATGAGAAACAAAGCCAGAGAAACAACTAGAATCAAAGCCAGAGAAACAAGTAGAATCAAAGCCAGAAAAACAACGAGAAAAAAAGCCAAAGAAACAATGACAAACAAAGCCAGAAAAACAATGAGAAACAAAGCCAGAAAAACATTGAGAAACAAAGCCAGAGAAACAACAAGAATCAAAGCCAGAGAAACAACGAGAAACAAAACCAGAATGAACAACAAACACATACGAGGATGCTTACTTTTCGCAAAGTTAACAGCGAGTCATGTAAGTATGGTGATGAAAACCGAGCGCATGAATGATACCTAGGACAAAATGTTCCCGACAAAATCTTTTGGACAAAAGTCAATAATAACCAAATTATATCCAGACCAAACGATAAATGAGGTTACACTGTATATTAATAAAACCAATCAGTATAATTAGTCTTCAGTTTGTTTAGATCTGTGCTGATGTGATGTTTGATTTGATACAGAAATTATGTACAGTGTCAAATAAACCAAGAGCAATAACATGAGACAAGAAGGAGACACAAGGCACTTCTAGTCCATATAAATATTGTAACAATCATTCACAGCATCAAAACAGACAAGACAAAACGGGGATGAGAAATGACTGAGTGTGAGATTCCAGTTTGAGGTAAACATGAGTGTTATTATTTGAGCAAACCCGAGCACAGTGCAAAGCATTACTGAGATCTGTACCTAAAGGTCTTTCTCAGGAGAAATTTCTGATGTTATTTCTCTTAATACATATAGTTTTAAATCATTTTCACAACTGTCTGTGTATTTTGTACATAAATGTACTGTATGTGCAGTATTCAATCAGCAATTACAGTTTGCAGTATCTCCAAGAGAAATAGTGGGATGGTTTGGATGGAGAATGTTCCGGCATGTTTGTTTCAGTGCCAGGCTTCTCTGAAGCACAGCAGCTGGCCACAGCAGTGCCCACATAACTCAGCATTCAGACAGTGGACATTACACACACATGCCAAACGGCTCCTCCAGCTTCTGCTGACAGCATGCTTGGATCTCAGGGAATCTGGCTGCATCTCAAAGGGCATTTCCTCGACAGTCGGACCGTTAAGAAGTGCATTAATGTTGATAATGGTTGAGATAATGTCGTCCTCAAACACTTAGTGACCTCAGGGGGAGTCTCATTGCTTTAGCTTTAGCTCAAGACCCTGAGGTAGGTCCAGTTTAATGTATACCCCCTCTTATACCAAATCCAGACACTACAGGCTAAAACACTTCCTTAGTACTAATAAGATACATCTGATAGGTTTTATACTTATTGTAAAATCAATTAGCCTTGATGTTTATCAAGTCACTAGACCCTCAGTTGCAGCAGTGGACTGGTGTTTAGGGATCTGATCTAGTGACTGGAAAGTCATGATTGAAGCAAGACACCTAACCCCCAGCTGCCCACCACTTCAGGCACATGTTCTCACAGCCTAGTATGCTCACTAGTGTGTGTTTCCATCACAGATGGGATAAATGTAGAGGTCAAATGTTGTTGTGTACAAACACATTGGAAAAAGTTGAATCTAATTAAGAGTAATTAAAATTATTTCCAGTTCACCATTGGCATTGTCCAAGACTTGACATAAAGGAATCTTCCATTTACCTCAGATTAAGTCGATGAGCTAGTCCAGATTTGCTTTTTTCATGTAAAACTGGAGGTGAAAATGTTACTAGCAAACACTAAAACTCAATAGTCAATAGGTGCTATTGCTATGCCATCTTGCAAACTGTGACAGACTGTTTGAGCTAAGCGACTTTCAGTACCTCCTCCTTCCCTCCCAGACGATGCCTTCAATGTCTTTACTGCTTCTCATTGTCTGTGTGCTTATGCAAAGAGTTTCTTTTTTTTACATGTTTACATATGTTTACATGTTTGTTTTCTCTTATCTCTTCCTCCCTCATGTATGCTGTTTTTTTTTTCTTACTTTAAGGTTGGTGCTGTGTAAATGGCTGCCCTGCCAGCAGGGGCTGGGACCTAATTTCCCGTAAGGGATCAATAAACTATAACTGTATCTATAATCACCTAAATAGCCCACTTGTTTATGTATAAAACAGACTAGTTGATGTGGTTTAGGACACATCCTTAGTACCCGTGTAATTAAGAATGAAAAGGTATTTAGAAGCCTGTTAACCTCAGTAACCAAAAATAAATGATTTTGTCCATCCATCTATCCATCCATCATCTTAACAGCTTGATTCAGTTCAGGGCCATGGTGAATGCCTCTACCCCTCCACTGGGTGCTGGGCAGGGTATTCAGTTTTAGGAACAAAGTCAGTAATGTAGTGTCTAAATATTTAGAATACTTGGAATTGTCCTGTTTTGCTCCAAAAGCTTATGAATACAAGTACACAGAGACACAGTGAGAATGTGAGCTGTAAGTGATCTGAGACTGGAGAAGGCAGGTGCTGCTCATCTTAACTAGAAGGTGTGATATGTGTGGAGCGAAAGGCAAGTGGTCCTGCTGGTGTTGACAGACCATCATAATTCCAAACTGCTAAAGCCTGGAGGGTCCAGCCTTCACACACACACACACACACACACACACATGCCAGAGTGAGCAGCAGATGGAGCTCTGAGCCCAAAGCAAAACACTCCTGCATCTGTAGACTGTACACTCAGAGGTTATTAGTTTCTTTTCTGGAGCTACCGCACTAATGTAGCTAACATGTAATTAGTCTCAAGCTCAGACTCTCCTACAGCGAGTTATGATAGCCATCGCTGTAAGGATTTTGCCATCGGTGGTCTGATTATCTATCTGCACTTCTAAATCAGTCCTATCTGCTTGAAACGGTCCTACGAGGATCGAAGAATTGTTGTTCACAGCTAAATTGGACTCACACGTAGTGAACAGTTGGACAGTTGTGTTTTCTTGCTGAACTTTGTCCATAATAGTGTGGCTCTTTTTCTTACTGAAGGTCTGTCTGCAAACATGTTTCAGCTGTATTGTGGGCATAACAGGTACCTGAGCTATTGAATACTACTGTGTTTCCTGAGGGACTGTTTACAGGGTCACTCTGTTTTTATGATTGGCTGCATCTGAAATGGCAAACATGTGCTGTATTGGCTCCAATACGCCCTGCACAGTAAATATGCCAGTGTTAAATCAACACTATCAGAGTTAAATTAACACTGAGGGTGTCAAAATGTAACACTCCCAGTGTTAATTTAACTCTAATAGTGTTGATTTAACACGGGCAGATTTACTGTGTGCTTGACTGGTAAAGCAATACACTTTTTCAGTAAGTGAGTAATATCCACACAGCCTTGGATGCCCACCATCTTACCAGTGTTGTTTGATGTAAGACTTCACAGCACTACTAGAAGGGTCCCGCAATACATTAAAAGCTGTGCTGTGGCCTGATGGTCAGGGATATGGTCTTGTGACCGGAAGATTACCCAGATACCAAATTATTCTGGCCCCCATTTCATTTGGCCCACTTGTCGCATGGATTGGGTGGACCACTCCCGGTTGCAAGATGTGGGTCACATATACCAAATGTAGGTAGCACTGCCATAACTCTGCCAGAAGTGGACCACCTCTGTTTTAGAACATTTGGGCAAAATGTGTATTTTCAATATTTCACATTCGGCTCACATGAGTTTGCCTGTGCCAACAGTGGGCCAGCAGTGCCATTTCTCAGCCAGAAGTGGCCCACATCCATGTGCTATCTGGGTATCAGTTCAATCCCTGGGCAGGTCATGACTTAAGTGCCCTTGAGCAAGGCACCTAACCCCCAACTGCTCAACAGGTGCTGTGGATAGGGCTGCCCAGTACTGATAGCACAGTATCAGTAGCATACTTCTAAATATCTCCTTATTCAGTAGGTATTTGGGGTATTTTTGAGTAATTTCTGCCACATTAATAATTCACTGCTTTGGTGTACTGTGTAGTATGGAAGTTGGTGACTTTCAGCCTCTTTCTATAAGTCATGCTAAAATGCTCTTGTGATTGGTTGTTCAGTGTCATTTTTCTTTTTCCTGTAACAGTAAATGGTTCCTGGCCATCTCAACCACAGAAAGAGAGTCTGAGTCTGGCACAGGAGACCAAGTAACGGATGCTTATATACACTGATTAGTCTGGTGTTAACTACATGCTAAAATCAGCACAAACTTGTCTCACACTGTTGAGATGTTCAGTAATCTCAGACACACTTGATTATGTGGTTTCTTACACTCTATGATTATCTATAAAAACGCTGCTCCTGTTTTTAGCTGTGCTTCCTACATCAGCCCTGTTTACCCAGGAAATAAACTACACACACAAACATATGAGCTGAGGCGTTGTGATCAAAGTTAAACGTACTCAAGTTTGGATGTGAATGTGGCCTCCTTATAAACAGAACGTTTAAATGTTTTGTTGGATTTTTACGCAGTTCCTCCACTCCAAAAACAAAGTAAATAAATAAAATTACAAAAGTTTAACTAAACATTTCAAGTTTAGCTGACCTTTATTATTAGTTTATCAGTTTACTATTAAACAACATTATTTCCTCTGGCCTGTCTTCATCCATTTATTACAAAAGTATTACGTCTATATTCAGTTTACAGCACCAGTCAAAAGTTTGGACACAACTTCTGGACATTCAGTGGTTTTTCATTATTTAAAAATGTTCTGCATTGTAGATTAATACTAAAGTCATCTAAACTATGAATAAACACATTATTTAGTAAACAAACAAGTAAACAAACCAGAATATGTTTATATTTTACATTCTTCACAGTAGGCACCTCTTGCTTAGATGCAGCTTTCTTGGCATTTTCTCAGTCAGCTTTATGAGGTAGTCACCTGGAATGGCTTTCAGTTAACAGCTGTGTCTTGTCAAGAGGTCATGACTTGCATTTCTTGCCTCTTAATGTGTTTCAGACATCAGTTGTGTGTCTACTTTGAAGTAAAATCTAAAACATGTTTTGGTTTGTTTAACACTTTTAAGTTTACTACATGACTCCTTATGTATTCCTACATAGTCTGGATGACTTCAGTGTTCATTTACAATGCAGACCACTGAATGAGAAGGTGTGTCCAAACTTTTGACTGGCACTGTATATTTTCACTGGATATGAGATATAAATTTTACTGTGGTATTTTAAGCCTGAAGGGTCCTTTTATTCAGGTCCTATAGTACCACTCAGTCTTATAAATATGTCTGGGATCTGCTTCCCTCATCTACTAGACCCACATCACGGCAGCTCATATACAATGGCCATTGTTAGCCATCAGAAAAAAGCAAAATCTAAGAAGAAATTATATTCTCAAAGAGCAATGAACTGCAGGCCTAAAATGTCATAAATATTATTTTGATTTTAGTGTCCTTGAATAAGCGTTTGGCAGAAACAGGAGCATTTACAATAATCCAACAGAAACCAGCACATTCATAAGAGAATATTAGACCTACCTAATAGTGTGAATAACCAGAGTTGGCTTGAAATGTTCTTTCCAAGGTGATCTCTGACATCTTCCTCTTTGCCCCTCTGTTCATTATAGAGATTAACTGCTCCACTGTGGCATGTGGACTGCTCTCCTCTGGCATCATTGGCCTGGGTGGCACCACTGTTCGGAGGCACTCAATGTACCAGTTCATTCTCAGTACACCTTCACTACGACGACAACATCTCTTAAATTAAGCAGTTTCCAAGATGCTACCACTTTTCACCCGGTACCCTAGTATCATGCCCTTTTGGACATCAGTCACATTATGTCCTTTGCCCATGATGATCTTTATACACTCTGCTACAACTGACTGGTGTGCTCACTTTTTTACACATGCAGTAAACCCTGTCACATGACATCTGTGACAACCAGCGACGGTCATAATATTCTAATATGACCATGTATATTTATCACAATCAAACTAGCCAATGAACTACCTCATCTCTCTCTACTTTTTCTTCTTTTGTCATTCTTTTTCTTTCTCTAGTCCTCTTACTCTTTCTCACGGTCTCTTATCTTTTTCTTTTTTGCCTCTCATTTTCTCCTTTTTATCTCTCATTGTTTCTTTTTCTCATCTCCTTGTTTTTTTGTCTCTCTCATCTTCTACTTCTCTCTTTTTCTTTCTCATTTTCCCTTAATCTTTCTTCTTTTTTTTCACTCTCTTGTTTTCTCCTTCTTATCTCTCACTCTTTTTCTCACTTCCATTATTTTTCTGTCTCTCTGATGTTCTACTTCTCTCTCTCTATTTTATATTTTTCCTTTATGTTTCTCGCTCTCTCTCTTTCTATTTTTTCACTCTCTATATTTTTATCTTAATTTTCTCTGTCCCTCTTTCTCTTCCTCTCCTTCTCTCTCTTTCTCTTTCTATTAATTTTTTTATGTCTCTTTCTCTTTTTATTTTTTCATTTTATCTAATTTTCTCCTTTTTATCTCTGTTTCTCTCTCTGCCACTCTCTTTTTCTCATTTTTTCCTTTATCTGTTTCTTTCTCCTCTCTCTCTCTCTCTCTCTCTCTCTCTCTCTCTCTCTCTCTCTCTCTCTCTTTCTCTCTGTGTGTGTGTGTGTGTGTAGTGTGTGAAGTGTGTCCAGTTTTTCAGAGACTCTCTGGCTCCCTGTAATCGGGGGTCCAGGTCGGGGGTCTGTGTGAGAGATAGCAGAGCTGCACACAGTCCTGTCATATCACACACTCCGCACCCTCGCTTATGAACAAGCTGCTGGCAAATTATTCCACCGATGGAGACGGGATCCAGCCGCGTTTCATTTTTTTCACTCTTTATCTATTCCTTCTCTTTTCCCTCCACTCTGATTTTTTTCCCATCTCTCACTCTCTCACTCAGTTTTTCCTCTATACTTTTCTCTCTCATGAGTAACCTCCTTTTCTGGCCTTTACCCTCCCTCGCCAGC
>BRDA01040470.1:0-20774 GCA_036984385.1 Crenuchus spilurus
TTTGCTGATTGGCAGGTGTTCAAATACTTATTTGCAGCAGTAACACACAAATAAATTATTAAAAAATCATACATTGTGATTTCCAGATTTTTTTTTAGATTGTCTCTCAAATGGTGGACATGCACCTAAGATGGAAATTTCAGACCCCTTCGTGATTTCTAAGTGGGAGAACTTGCAAATTTGCAGTGTGGTCATATAATTGTTTTCCTCACTGAACAATTCTAAAGGGTTTGCAAATTTTCAATCTCCACTATAGATATTTCTGTCACAAGTCATTTTTAGTTATTCTGATCAAATTCCTTTATTTCTACTCCAGGCATAGATACATTCCACGGGAAACAATGCCACAGTTGGGACTACAAGGATCCAAATGCATTTGTGGGGAAAAGAGTGGTGGTTATTGGCATCGGCAACTCTGGAGGAGACATCGCTGTTGAGATCAGCAGAGTAGCTGAAAAAGTAAACAGAATTACAGCTGCACAGGAAGTACTGACCACAAAGACTGACTTAGTCTTCACCAGTTAACCTTTGAGTAGTTTTATATGATCATTTTCCAAAGAACAATCTTTTATACTTTTAGGTGTAAGATTCTTGTTTTATATAAAAATAGTAACTTCACTACTTGGCTACTGCCATATAATTAATTTTTATGAGACATCTTACATACTATGCATTATTTTATGATATAAGGTGAATTAAAAGTCAGGGACCACCTAAATGTCAACAATATTAGATTGATATTTTCATTACAATATTTTTTAGACGTATCTTGCATTATTGAAGTTATTGTTCTAAATTGCAGCTATTTTAAATTTGCAACAAATTTAAATACTTAATAGCACAACCATTACAGCAAATCTAGACTACTGAATGATCAATGCAGGTGACAAGCTTTTTGTAAATTGACTAATGTCCAGCATGTGTGTTTTAGTTCACTGCTAGTCTGTTCCTAACAGTCAATCCCCCTGATCATGCATAAAGGACTCCAATAACTTTACCCCCAGTCCTCTGCAGTCTAATCTCTATAATACAGTCACGGCCAAAAGTGTTGTCACCCATGACTTTAGGTACTGTGTTCTTTTCTTTGTAAGCCTCATTCCGTTTTCAGTAAACAGTAGAATGATGTGCTTTACCAAAAAGCTCTATCTTGGTCTCATCTGTCCACAAGATGTTTTCCCAGAAGGATTTTGGCTTACTTGCATACATTTTGGCAAACTGCAGTCTAGCTTTTTTATGTCTGTGTCCTCCTGGGTCTCCTGCCATAGCGTTTCATTTCATTCAAATGTTGACGGATAGTTCGAGTTGACACTGATGCACCCTGCGCCTGCAGGACAGCTTGAATTTCTTTGGAACTTGATTGGGTCTTCTTATCCACCATCTGGACTATCCTGCATTGCAACCTTTTTATCAATTTTTCTCCTCCGTCCACTTCCAGGGCGATTAGCTACAGTGCCATGGGTTGTAAACTTCTTGATTATGTTGCACACCGTGGACAAAGGAACATCAAGATCTCTGGAGATGAACTTATAACTTTGAGATTGTTGATTTTTTTTCCACAATTTTGGTTCTCAAGTGCTCAGACAGTTCTCTTCTCCTCTTTCTGTTCTCCATGCTTAGTGTGGCACACACAATGCAAAGATTGAGTCAACTTCTCTCCTTTTTATCTGGTTTCAGGTGTGATTTTTAAATTGCCCACACCTGTTACTTATCACAGGTGAGTTTGAATGAGCATCACATGCTTGAAACAGTTATTTACCCTCAATTTTGAAAAGGTGCCAATAATTTTGGAGTTTTATGTGAAATTGTAAAATTTGCCTTTTTTCCTTTGTTTTTTGTGTTGTTCCAATACACACAAAGGAAATAAACGTGTATAACAAAACATGTAATTGCAATAATTTTCTGGGAGAAATACTTCATTTTCTGGAAAAAATTCAGGGGTGCCAACACTTTCGGCCATGACTGTATATACACTGCTCAGAAAATTAAAGAGAACACTAAAATAACATCCTAGATCTCGGTGAATAAAATATTCCAGTTGAAAATCTTTATTTATTGCATAGAGGAATGCGTTGAGAATAAAATAACATAAAAATGATCAATGTAAATCCATATTATTACCCCTTGAAGGTCTGGTTTTGGAATCATACTCAAAATCTCATACCACCCTCATGGAGTCTGTTTCTGACAGTTTGAACAGAAACATGGATATTTGTGGTCAGCTGGAGGTCATTTTGCAGGACTCTGGCTCTGCTCCTCCTGTTTCTCTTTGCACAAAGGAGGAGGTAGCGGTCCTGCTGCTGGGTTGTTGCCCTCATACGGCCCCCTCCATGTCTCCTGGTGTACTGGCCTGTTTCCTGGTATCTGCTCCATGCTCTGGACACTGTGCTGACAGACACAGTAAACCTTCTTGCCACAGCTCACACTGATGTGCCATCCTGGATGAGCTGCACTACCTGAGCAACTTCTGTGGGTTGTAGACATCACCTCATGCTACCTCTATGGTGAGAGAACTGACATAATGCAAAAGTGATCAAAACATCAGCCAGAAAGGATGAGAACAGAGAAAAGTTCTGTGGTCACCACCTGTAGAACCACTCCTGTATAGGGGTTGTCTTGCTAATTGCCTCTCATTTCTACCTGTTGTCTGTTCCATTTGCACATAAGCAGGTAAAACTGTTTCACAATCAGTGTTGCTTCCTAACTGGACAGGTTGGTTTCACAGAAGTGTGGCTGACATGGAGTTACATTGTGTTGTTTAAGTGTTCCCTTTATTTTTTTGAGCAGTGTATATAATGAGTCCAGAGAAGAAAAGGTTAGCACTGCCACGAGTCCTGTGTCATGCCAACAGTGAAGCATCCTGAGACCATTCATGTGTGAGGTTGCTTCTCATCCACAAGAGGGGTTTGCTCAAAATTTTGCCTAAGAACACTGCCATGAATAAGTTATAGTATCAAAACATCCCCCAAGAGCAACTTCTCCCAATGATCCAGGAACAGTTTGGAAATTAACAGTGCTTTATCCACCTTGATGGAGCATCATGTCACAAGACAAAAGTGATAACCAAGTGGCTCAGTGAACATAACATTGAAAATTTGGGTCCATGTCCAGGAAACTCCCCAGATCTAAATCCCATTGAGTACCTGTGATCCATCCTCAAAAACCCAAAAACTCTGATCAACTCCTATCACTGATTAGGCAGGAGTGGGTTGCCATTACTCAAGATTTTACCCAGAAGCTGATATCCAGCATGCTGAGGTGAACTACAGAAGTCTTAAAGAAGAAGGGTCAACACTGTAAATATTGTCTTTGTTTAAACTGGATGTATTTGTCAATAAAAAGTTTTAAAAAGTATGGGATGCTTATAATTATACTTCAATATATCATAAACATCTGACAAAATGTTCTGAAAAAACTGACAGCAAACTTTGAAAACCAAAATTTGTGCCATTCCCAAAACTTGGCCACGACTGTATATTAGAAGTAATCTAATTCACCAGTAACCTTTTTCCTTTCTTTTATTCCAAAGACCTTCCTGAGCACACGTAATGGATCATGGGTGGTGAGCCGTATGGCTGGCCATGGTCTGCCCCTCGATGTGACGGCACATCGGCGTTCGATCGTCCTACTGCTCCAGCTGCTTCCTCGATCTCTGCTTAACTGGCTAGTGGAGAGAGAATACAATCAGAAATATGACCACAAACTCTACGGACTGCAACCCAGCTACAGGTGCAGTGCAAGTAAATACTTTAGCAATATTCAAACTGCATTACAGCCTTGAATAACAAATGGATTAATACAACTGATGTCTAAAATGTCATGATAATATGGTACCAGGTGAAAGGTCTCAGAAAGTGCTAACTTTCTGGGATGTTCTAGAGTCACCATAGTGAAGTTGAATTAAGAATGGACCTCTCTTCTTTTGGGTTCCTCCCAATGGCTTAACAGTAGAGCCCCACGGGCCATTGATGATAGAGGGGTACAATGACTCTGGCAAGTGTTGCAGAGCAATCAACACAGTGGACCAGATAACCTGTGTAAGTGATGGAGATCATCATTGAGGGAACACTTGAGTCTGGGCCTTTTGAGTCAAGATTTCCTTTTATACTTGGTTTACATTTTTCTATTGTAGGATACTCGACCGACGACCGCTGATAAATGATGAACTGCCAGGACGCATACTCCAGGGAACCGTCCAAATGAAACCAGACATACAAGAGTTCTGCGGCTCAAGTGTTGTATTTGATAATGGAACGAGAGAAGAGATTGATGCTGTGATCTTCTGCACAGGCTACAAGGCCTCCTTCCCATTTTTACCCCCCTCCATGAACAATGGTCCTGAAGGAGAGCTGACCCTCTTCAGAAGAGTCTTCCCTGTATCTTTAGAGCATCCCACACTTGCCATTATTGGGATTGTCAATGCAACAGGACCCCTCATGCCTGTGATGGAGCTGCAGGGACGTTGGGCTACCAGAGTCTTTACAGGTATTCCAGGATGAGCTGCACAAAGTGCCTGAATCATGTATCAGCACTACAGCAATCCTGCACTGTTTATTGTATTTATGCTGCACTATAAATCTCAGCATAGTTCAAGACAAGTGAAAAAATGAATAAAATATGAATAAAAAGTCAGGAGCTATCCAGTCTGCTCACACTCTTCAGCAGTGAGTACCTACTGACAGTGTCCTCCAGTTGTCAATCCAATTGGGAATCTCTGGAACCACTTTCAGAAGATTTTAGACCAGCATCACAGAGAGGACCAAGAGCATATTGCTTATATTTTGGTTCATCATTGTACACAGTCATATTAGAACATTATGAGCACCCCTGGTTTGGAATGAACCAAGTGACAGTTTGTTTTATGTATACATAAGTGAGCACACCAGTCAGTTGTAGCAGAGTATAAAACCATCATCGTATGCAAAGGATGTGGCTTGACTTATGTACAAAAAGGCATGATGAAAGAGTACCTGGTGAAGGGTGGGAACACCTCAAATAATTAACTTTGTGTGATGTTCTAGAGCTGCTGTAGTGGTGTAGTGGCCCATGGGCCTTTGATGGTGCAGGGGAATAATGACTCCATTGGGTCATATAGAGCAATTGACATACCACAGTTTAATGAGTTAACCTATATAAAGTGATGAGAACAGTGTCACAGATTCCCACTGAGCAAATATTGTTATGTCTGGGCCTGCAAAAAAAGAAACAGTGCAGGTTTTTTTTTAATTAAAGGTTTTTGACATGGCAACATTTATTTTACTCTTAAGGAAGGACCCGTCTTCCACCTTTGGCAAAAATGCATGACATTATTGAGAAAGACAGGAAGGCAAAAATGAAAAGGTAACTATCTTGTTTTATTTGATCTGTGTAGCATATAATACTTACTGTAGTTATTCCATGTTCTTACTAAAGATTATCTTTGTTTTTCCCCTTTACAGGTACTCATGTTTAGAGAAAGCAGATCTTGAAGTCGACTACATGTCTTATGTGGATTCCATCGCACAGGAAGTTGGTGTGCGTCCCAACCTTTTTAGGCTGCTCTTATCAGATCCTGGTTTGGCTTTGAGGGTTTTGTTCGGCCCCTGTACCCCATACCAGTTTCGTTTGTTTGGGCCAGGTCAGTGGGAGGGGGCTCGTCAGGCCATCTTCAGCCAGTGGGAGCGCATAATCCAACCCCTGAAGACACGCCCCATTCCAGAACCCAAATCCTCTGGCCTCTCTTTCTGGCTGAGTCTGGCTGGAGGGCCTGCGTTGATCTTTGCTGTGATTGTAGTACAGAAGAGAAATCCAAGTTTCTTTGAGAATCTGGCTGCTTGGATAAGTTCTGTTGTTGCCTACAGATAGTGCAGTCTGTACTAGTAGCAGCAGGCAGTGAAGCATGTTATTGGGATTTGTGATATTTACCATTAATTCTTTGAACCCCTGCCTCAAATATAATAGTGTAATAGTGTAAGTTCATAGTATGCCTACGAAAACATATTTTAGTGTTACCTGATTTTTCTTCATTTTTGGTGAGAGAATGAAAAATGCAAATAAATTAATGTATTGTTACTCATGTTTACTTTTATTTCATTGCAGACAATATGAACAAAATACAATGGTCAATTTAATTTAACTTGATAATGTACATCTCTTCCTGAGTTTCAGGCCAACACCACCAGTTGGGCAGAGGAACCTTGTCAACCAATGCCTGAGAAAATGATTGAAATGTTTAAAAACAATGTTCCTTAAAGAAAGATCAATTCTCAGTACATATTGTCATTATGCAATTCAAAGAATCTGGAGGAATTTCAGTGCATAAAGGGCAAAGGCCTAAGCTGAACACCTGTGATCTCTGATCCCTCAGACATCACTGCATCAAGAAAGGTCATTCATCAATAACTAATGTGGGCAAAAGATTACTTTGTCAAGCTGTACAATACAGAGATACGTTAAAAAATGCCACTTAAAACTTCACTGTGCAATAAACAATTCTTATGTTAACCATGTCCACAGTGTTGACTTCCCTGGACTAAGAGGCTGGAATAAACCAGCACACAGTGGATATGTGTTTTGTGGTCAGGTAAATCGATATATCAGATCATTTTTGGAAGGTTCCAGACCAAAATAATCATCCAGACTTGGCAACAACTCCAAAAACTCAGGGTCTGTCATAGTTTGGGATTGAGTCAGTGTCTTTGGCACAGTTTATTTACATTTCTCAAAAGTAAGAGATTTTAGAGCAACATATGCTGCCTTCACGGTCTCTTTTCTAGGCATTTTTTCTCAACAAGACACTGCAAAACCACATGCTGCACACATTACAGAGGCATAACTGGGGAAAAAGAGGGTACAGATATTGGACTGACCTGCCTGAAGTCCCGACCTGTCACCAATAGAGAATGTGTAAAAAAAAAACATGCAATGACAACCCCATACTGTTGCACACTTTAAGACGTGTTTGCAGGAAAAATGGGATAAAATAACCTTTGAAACACTTGTGCCAAAACATATTTTAAGTGTTGCAAAAAGAAATGAGAATACTAAAAACAGGGAAATGCTTTACTGTCCCAACTTTTTTGGAATGTGTTGCATGCATACATTAACAAATGAAATTAATTGAGCTGACAAAGGTTGAAATATCTTGGGTTCACACTGTCTGCGATGGAATAAAATGTAATTCAAAGTAAATGTAAGAATACTGCTATATTATTTGCATTTTACGTACTCTCCCAACTTTGATTGAGGGTTTTATATATATATATATATATATATATATATATATATATATATTATACATATATGTCATTAAGTAGGATTTTACCCCCTACTGCAAAAGTAAGTAAAAGGTTAGGAGATAACGCACTAAAGTATGTGCCTAGTCATATCAGAAATATCTCATCCCTATACAGTGAGCTAAACCATTACATAACTGGCATTGGCTCACACTTGACTCTCTTGTTATGCATTCGTATTCATTCACTGTGAACATATATAACTGTCTACAATTTACAGGGGTGGATTTGGAAGTTCTGGGGCCATAAGCAATGTCATGTCAGGGGTCTTGATCAAATAGATTATTTTTTATGGTTATGGTGCGGTACAGGCTTAAACATAAATGATTATTATTGATTATTAATAAATATTAATTATACATGCATTTGAAACATTAAACATTATTCATACTATTTTAATAAGAATTACTAGTTACTATCAATAATATACTAATAACTATAATCATTATTATTAATAAAATAAAATATTAAATATTAATAAACTGTTAAAATCATGTAATATAAAATTATCACCCAATTCTGTGTTACACCTTGATAATCAACTTCACTCAGATTCATTACCACCAGCTTTACACTTATGTTTGGACTGTATGGTCAATAGACCTCATTTACACATAATTTTACATCATTTTTGAGAAAAATAAGCAGAAATTCTGATTTATTTTGATAATAGTTAAACTTAGAAGCATGTAAATGGATGGCTTATCACAGACTGGTAGATGCATGCAAAGACACAGATTCTAATGTTAATGGATTTTAATATGAAACCTCTGATATTAGAACAAACACTCAACATGTTAACAATTTACAGTAGCAGGTGAACACAGACTACAGGCCAAATCAAAACTGCGACCCTGATAAGGATTAAGTGGGTGTGATGATGGATGGATGGATGGTTTGCAAGTCCAGACGCTGACTGAGTGACTACTGGGACGGCCAGTCGCACATTTACAAGAACAGAGCCAATCCATGAGCTTGTGAGCGGTCTAAAGAGAAATGGGCTTCCAACTGAGTGGTTGTTTTTTGCTGGGTCCTAGTGCTCAACCCGTTACTAGATAATTAATATTAGCTACTCCTGTTGAACTAATGTTGAATATATGCTAACTTAATCTGGTAAACATATCATGCTAGTTGGCTAGCCACTAGATAATATTAGCTACTCCTGCTGGACTAATGTTGACTATATGATATCTTAAGCTGGATATACTGAAGATGACTGTGGAAGGAAGAATACATGTATTTGGGATGTAGAGTAACAAAGACTGCAGACTGTGCCAGTGAAGTGAAGTCAAGAATGGCCAATGGCAGGGTGGTGATGGTCAAATTGACAAAGATGTGGAAAAGCAAGTTAATTAGCACCAACACAAGCTAAGACTGATGAAAACCTTGGTCTGGTGATGGAGTTATTTTAAACATGTATTTTATATACAGTATAATGATACAACATAATTTTCTATGTTCTGTTGTGTTTTAAAATATTATTTTCTGTCTAAACGCTTATGTGAAGGACAGTGTTCTATGTGAAACTACATTGTGTACCTTATAAATCACAAAAGTGTATTTTTGACTGTGCCTTAAGCCGAGAAGTTATCAAAGTGGTCGAGTTATCAGAATGGCCTTGAAACAAGAACAGCGCAAGCACTGCCTGTAGACGATCTATGTTTGTGTGTTGTGATTTACACTTTGGGAGCATGTGCTTGTTATGTACAATTAATAGTGTGTCTCAACTAAAATGTGAGTGACCAACTTTTCTGAAAATGTGGAAGACCAAGAATAACCTGGAAGGATAACATTAAGAGATGTGATTGGTCTGTGCAGCGATGACAATGTGTGACATAACATGACATGACATTTAGCTAGCCACTAGATACCTAATGTTAGCTCATCATGCCAAACTAATGCTGACTATATGCTAACTTAAGCTGGTAAGCATATCTTGCTAGTTAGCTAATCATGTTAGCTACTCATGCCAACTAATGTTACCTATATGCTAACTTAAACTGGTAAACATATCTTGCTAGTTACCTAGCCAGCTAATGTTAGCTACTCCTAAGCTACTATTAAGTCATCTGCTACTAGTATTAAAATTATGACATTCTTTATTACATAGTAGATTTTACAGCAACACTAAAAATAACGTGTTTATTGTTTACATTGCAATATTTATAAGAAGATCTGTTCAATAATACTTTACTAATAAAAGCACTGCATTAAAAAAAACTTGTTCTGACGTTGTTTAGAGAAAGGCATTGCCTTGCACTTTGACCTAAACAGTGAACTTCAGTACACTCTTACACTAAAGTAATAGAGGTTATAAAGCTTCAGATAAGTGCTCTATAATGTTTATAGCTTGATAAACACCTCACAATCAATGTAGGCTGTGAATGACATAAGAATGTAAATGAGAAAAGGGAAGATCATGCTGATCCTGAATGAATAATCATTTTTGATACAGAATTGTAGTTGCTTTATTTGGTATCCATAGTAATAGATAACACGATCATATAAAAATATTATGACCACCGCTGTTGTGAGGCACTAGATGTACGAGAAATCCATTCTCTGTACACTGTCACTACCAGCACCTCTAGAACATCCCAGTGGTTTCTGAGATGCCACCACTCTTCAGGTATTATCATGACATCAGTCAAATCATATCCTATTGCCTACAGCTGACTGGTGTGTTCACTTATTTATATGTGCATCAAACCCTGTCATGTGGCATCTGTGACGCCCCGTTACGAGTCCATTCCAAACCAGGGGTGGTCATAATATTTTGATATGATTGTGTTATCTATTCAATGATGAATTAAAATTAATCCAAAATATTAAAAGCAGTTCTCGATGGTAATGCCAGCAGGGTTACATCAACATCTTAACTGCTAAATTTGGCATATAATGGCATACATTCACTCTATTTTGTTTACTGTGTAGTGGCTGTTATAACAGCATTCAGTTTTAATTGATGTACACCACACTTGTGTTAAAATATTACTCCTAGATTGAATAGTATGACACAGTGACTCCCATCTAAGTCTGCATACTAACACAGACACAGATATCAGAGAACTGAGAGATATGACTTTAATTAGACTTTGATCTCTGAGCTTTTTTTATATCAAACAGCCTGGTGTTTTGAACCAAGAGTCATTCCTCTTTTACAGCTAATGACCAGGAACCTTGTCTGGGACAATATAAGGCTATATGGTACCATTACAATTATGGCACTTAGCAGCTTAATAACTCAACAAAAGTATCCTTTGCTACTACAAATAGGACCTTTAAATTGCAATACAGAGAGAGTTGGTGCTGAAGCTTAGGTAGAAGATGCAATATAGAACAATTCAAGTTTAAACATATCGGGTGTACACACTGTCAATTTCTTATTGTGTGATATTTTAGGTTTAATTAGTTTATAAATACTTTCTTTTAGGCTTTAAACATGTCTTGAATCACTACATATTGTTTACCATGACTAATCAGAATCATACATATCAACAATCCTATTATCATTCAGTCTATTTGAATGGAGAAAAGTTGTCCCTCTGCTGTCCTGTATCTGCATGTGCACCACACTGAAGATTAACCTCTGGAGCAAAGGACAGATCACAATCTGCTTCAGGTCCCTCTGAACATGGTGGCAAATATTATTAAGACCTTTAAGGTCCATGGGATTGTAACCAACCTACCTAGGCATGACCACAAGAGGGAAATCAGCCCCATACTGAGCAGACAAATCAAGTAAATGTTAAAGAAAGACCCCAGAACAACCTTCAAAGAGATACAAGCTGAACTCCAAATCAAGGTACACTACCAGTCAAAAGTTTTAGTACATTTCTGGTGCACCTAGTTGGTCAGGGGTTCATCCACCAGCAAGATAATGACCCAAAACATCAGTCCAAGCTCTGTCAGAACTACCTCAGGAAAAAAGAACAAGATGGTTAGCTTGAAAACATGGAGTGGAGCACAGTCTCCAGACTTAAACCCCATCCAGCTGATTTGGGATGAAGTGAAAAGCAAAGCAAACCTACAAGAGCCAACATTTATGTGACGTTCTGCAGCAGATTAGTGAAGAACTGTCTGAAGAATATTTGATGTCTATTGTAGAAAGAATGTCACGAGTGTGTTCAGCTGTTATATCTGACAAAGGTGCTGCTTTGTGTCCAAAGTTTAGACACATTTTGGTCTATAAATTAATTCCATGATGTTATTTAACTCCTGTGTTTTCATTTCAGAGTGCAATGAGACATTAAACTCAATTTTACATACAAAACTAAAAACTGAGCTTGTGACTGGTAGTGTACATTAATGTCAGATTTTTATGTAATTAATAAATAAGAATAAATACATAAAAAATGTATTTGTTGAAATTTTCAGAACAAAATTTAGTATGATGTTAGATGTTAGTAGATTTTCCCAAAAAAAAACACTGACAGAGTAAACTGGATATGCTTTTATCAAGCAGTGTGTTTTAATGGTGGAAAAGAGGAAACCTGAGGAGCAAATATGTAATGAAGAGTTTCATTAACTCCCACTGCCACCCCCCTCCCCTCTCTCTCTGTTGTGAGTGGGTTTGTTTGGAGGGAGGATCCCTGAAGTGAGTCCTGAGTGAAGTGGGCGGGGCCACTACCTCAGCCCCTTTAATAGGAAACTGGGTGGTGAGGAGCTCGAGCCTTTCGGATTAATCAGAAGAACTATTGGTGTTAACACTGTGAGGTAAGTTTTTGTCGACTGTTTAGACTTGTTTACAATTGCTTACAGTTTATTTAAACGTTTTACTAAACCGTAAAATGACAAACGATAGCAGAAATGTGTTTACGTCAGTGTGAGCAGAAAGATGTGTGTACACTGAACCTGATACTGAAAAACACAGATAACGACTTTAGCACCTAGATACCGACTTTAGCGCCGAGATAAACAGCTCTCAGATGTTTATTGTTCACCGTTAATTTCTCCTTGCACATTTTATCTGTTAATATTTTAGCTAAAAGTTTAACTTAGTAGTCTGGATATTAAATTAGCCTTGAAATTGATATCATTTGATCCTGCATACAGTAAAAATGATGGATTGGTCGTAGGCTGTGTTCTTGAGACGAGGCTGAAGTTGGTTACTTATTCGCTGTTTTTGATTCGTCTGGTTCCTTCTTCCCAGTTACTTATTCGCCGACTGAAGTTGGTTCCTTATTCACAAGGGGATGTTCACGTTGGTCGTTTGCTGCGCCCTTTTTTTTTTTACTTGCATAGAAAAAAATTGTGACGATCTGGTTTATTTTTAGTTCTACCGTTGTGAACCTGAAAAACGGCGTTATCTAATAAGACATTTCATAAACCAAATTATATTCTGCTAATATTATTATTATTATTATTATTATTATTATTATTATTATTATTGAGTCTAAATTTCCTCTGTCAAAAAATACTCTGGCTCTTGTACCTCAAAAAATATTTCGTTCAGTTAAGATTTATTTAACAAAAAAAGACAAAATAAATGTTCTATGCATGGAAAAAAATCAGTTGATTGAGAAGGATACCATATGGCACAAGGGCAGCATGAAAGCTTTAGAGAAATACTGAAACAGGTAAATTTTATATAAATAAATATACAGGCATATTGAGGGCATTATTACAACACAATATCAAATCAAAGTTTAAATTACACAATAATTCAGAGGGCTTTATTCATCTTGGGCCAGATAAATATGACAATTATAATACAGATTACAGCCAGTACTGTAAGGAAACCCAACAATTAGCCTGGCCTAAGATCACTTTTGACCTCAAAACTAACTTGCAACAAGGCACAATGAGCAATTGTGCACAATTTCAAATGAATGAATGAAATTCCAAATGAATTCCGGGGGCTTTATACATTTTCGTCCAGATAAATATGACACTAATAAAACAGATCAGACCCATGCTGTAAGGAAACCCAGCAATTAGCCTGGCCCAAGATGAATAAACCTCCAGAATTGATTTAGAATTTCATTATTTCATCAATTTGCTATTGTGCACAATTAGTCAATGTGACATGTTGAAAGGTAGTTTTGAGGTATAAAATGATTTTGGGCCAGGATATTGGTTGGTTGCCCTTACAGCACTGGGTCTGATCCGTATTACCATTGTCATATTTATCTGGCCCAAGATGAATAAAGCCCCTGGAATTTATTTTGAATTTCATTCATTTGAAATTGTGCGCAATTGCTCATTATGCCATGTTCCAAGTTAGTTTTGAGGTATAAAATGATCTTGCGCCAGGCTAATTGTTCATTGTCCTTGCAGTACTAGGTCTGTTCTGTGTTGCTAATGTCTTATTTGCCTGGCTCAAGATGAATAAAGCTCCAGAATTGATTTGGAATTTCATTATTTCATCAATTTGCCATTGTGCACAATTAGTCAATGTGACATGTTGAAAGGTAGTTTTGAGGTATAAAATGATCTTGGGTGAGGCTAATTGTTGGTTTTACTTATAGTACTAGATATGTTCTGTTTTGCTAATGCCTTATTTGTCTGGCCCAAGATTAATAAAGCCCTCAGAATTCATGTGGAATTTCAACTTTGATTTGATAGTGTTCAATTGCCCATTGTGACATTTGCCATGTGGTATTGAGATATGAAATGATCTTGGGTCAACTCAAAATCAGGCTTTGACTTGTACATGATGGGGTTTTCATGTTTCTAGTCCAACATTAATAATGTCCTCAGTATACCTGTAAAATATCACATCCTCCTCATTCAACAGGATATTTTCATATGCAGAGAACATTTATTGAACAAAACAAATTTAAGAACAAAACAATTCATTTAAGAACAAAACAAATGGCTCAGTGATTGTGATTTAAATAAAAAAAACTTATTGGCTGTTTCTTCCTCTGATTCTTTTGTGTATTGGTTATGCAATCTCTTAATTTTGAGGTACAGGAGCTAGAGTAAAAAAAAATCCTGACAGTTGAAATGTAGACTTATATTAAAATATTTTTATTTGATTATCTTTTTCATATCCACAACGTTACATCGAAAAAAAACTGATGGCAACATCATTCGTTTTCTATGCAAGTAAAAAAAAAGTGCGCAGCAAACTCGTGACGAACACCCCTTTAATTTACCATCAGTATCGCTGTGAATAAGGAACCAACTTTAGTTGGCGAATAAGTAACTGTGAATAAGGAACCAGACGAATAAGGAACTACGAATAAGTAAACAACTTTAGCCTCATCTTCTTGAGCTAATAGCAGACAATGTTTGGATGTCAAAACGGCTGTAGAGTTGTGTTTACAAATATTAAATGTGAATTTTCTGGGGGGTATTCCACAAAGCAGGATTTCCAAGTTAGCCAGATAGTTTAAGCCATACTTTGAGGACTGACCAATAGGGATATCCTGCTGCTCTTTTCTCATTGGACGGGTTCGAGTTTGGGCTTGAGTTACCTGGCTAAACTGAGTAAGCCTCCTTTGTGGAATACACCCCAGGTGTACGATGTGTAACATTTGAAATGTGATGCTTAATAATGTTATTAATGTAAGTAATGGAATGTGCCATGATGAGGTGTGTTTGTAACTCAGGGTTAGGTTTAAGTAAACCAGCTAGCAGGTTAGCTTCAGAGCCTAAGTTGCTATAGCAACTGACACAGAGTTTGTTTAAACCCGCTTTCTGGAACAGAAAACTCCGGGTTTTAGTGAACTCGGAGTTAACAAAGCCTTACTAACAAAGAGTTAGTCACTTAACCCACTTTCTGGAATACCCCCCTGGTCTTTGATGATGAGTGACACAGTTTAAAGTTATATGAATTCAGCACTTAAAAGATAAATGTTTCATTATTCTCTAAAACGCTCAGCATGGCACGACGAGTGGCTGTGATTGGAGGTGGCTCCTCAGGTTTGAGCTGCGTTAAGTGCTGCTTGGATGAGGGACTGGAGCCAGTCTGCTTCGAGAGCAGTGATGACATTGGAGGACTCTGGAGGTTTAAGGTGAGATTAAGTCTTTGATTTTGCACTGCAGGCCCACCTTTATAGGTAGTGATATGTAATATTTTCTCACACATGCTTGCTTAATGATGCTTAATAAATATAATTATATACACTTGGAACAAATGGGACGGGTCAGATGTTGCTTATAAGTGAGTTTATAAACATTTTGAGATACACTTGTTAAGGTTTTTGGCATCATGAAGCTTTTTGGAAACAGACCTCAGAACGACAAACCTAAATGTAACGTTTGATCTTCTGCTCTCACACTGACTTCCACTTCCTCCAGGAAAATCCTGAGGCAGACAGGGCCAGTATCTATCATTCACTGATCATCAACACTTCAAAGGAAATGATGAGCTTCAGTGATTTCCCCATCCCGGCCCATTTCCCCAACTTCATGCACAACTCTTACATCATGGACTACTTCCACATGTATGCTGAGCACTTCCAGCTCACACGCTACATCCGTTTGCAGGTGAGCGATCAGTTGTTGTTTGAACTGTGAGATTAAATGTAAGGGTTTAACTTATGACACACATACTGGTCTAAACTTGACACAGTTGTTAATATTTAACAGTGCATGCATGATACACTTGGTGTACGAAACTATAGGACGTTGGCAAGTTTTCACCAATGTGTGACCAAACATTGGTACTACCCACCCTAGTTTATGCTGTTTTATTGTTTCTTGTAGGATACACTGAGCTGTTGGTGTAATGATGCACAAATGTTCATGTTTATGATTTTAAATTCTGAGGTCAAGGTTCATATTTTACTTGTGTAATTTTGTACTACACACTTATTTGTGAGAGCGTCTAGAAGTTCCTACTACCTTAAAGGCACAGTATGTAGTTTCCAGTGACATCTAGTGGTTCAGTTTCCATATTGCAACGAACTGAAAACTCTTTCCACAGCCCCCCTTTCCAAGTCTCTACGGTGACCATCATGTGTCATATTTTTGATACTCCCGAACACGATGTCTAACAGCAGCTTTAGAGCTAATGATATGTCAAGTGATAAGATAAATTTTAATTAGAAATTAAATGTAATATGTAAAATTATCAGCTACAATGCAGATGAAACATATTTTCTGCACTTCAGTAGTGCTATTGTAAACGTTAGCTGTTTTCTGTACAAACACAAGATAATGTAACAAAGTAAACACATCAAACTGCTTCACTGTAGACAGATAATGCAGGCAGGATACACATTTTTCTCCAGTTAAGGTAAGCTTGCCATTCTCTGAAAAAGGCACTTCAGCCGATATGTAAGCTTCTAATAAAGTTATGTGGAACTCTACGCGTCGTGCTTCTGTGAGGATTTGCTTACCTTGACTATTGATGGTCTCCTAGCAGTTGAGCACCATTCGAGGCTTTGAGAGAGAGAGAGAGAGCACTGCTTTGGTGTCACTTTGAAAACGTTTGTCCCTCATTAGCTGTTTCCATCTAGGAAAGACAACACCGAGTTTTTTGTCGCTGTCTGTCCCGATGTCTTTTGGTCTCATCATATTTTCTTTTCTTTGACAATTGAAGTTGTTTTCTCTTCTTGACGAGCATAAGAATGTTTGTTTCACCATCTTAACAAATAAACCAAAAAACCTTTATTCTTGCTTCTCCTCCGTGTATTTCTTCTTACTGAGGTATATGTGTATTTCTTCTTCTCCTGTTTTATGTCAGCCAACGGTAAAACAAAGCTACAGCGCCATCGAATTTGAGTGGCCAATTCGTCATTGCAACACAAACGGTTTTTGCTAGCCTCGTTTGTCCTTTTCAAACTACTGTAGAAACATGGTGATGCAACATGGCGGCCTCAGTCGGTGTTCGACCCGCGACCAGTGTAGATACAAACAGCTTATTCTAAAGTAAAATAATCAAATGACTTCTTAGTTTATAATGATTAGATGTGTTTTTAATCATTTTTATTAGTGATTATCTTAAATTATGCTAAAAGATAACCCAAAATACTACATACTCTACCTTTTTAAAAAAAAAAAAAAAAAAAAAAAAAACACAGCCTCAATGTACGCTCACTGGACCACCACAGAGCAGGTATCAGGGTGGTGGATCATTTTGAGCACTACAATGACACTGATGTGGTGGTGGAGTTATTGTATGCTGTACTACTCCGATGCTGATGTTTTTAAACAGTGTTCTGTTGGCACCAGTGCAGGACTGGAGGACCAAAGCAAACTGTGCTTAGCTACTGTCTCTGACTCTATATCAACAAGATGAACCAACAAAGTAGGTGTGTCTAATAGAGTGGACAGTGAGCTAACAGTGTAAAATCTCCAGCACCTCTGCTGTCTGATTCCAGCACCACACATTAGTGTCACAGCAGTGCTGAGAACAACCAATACCTGCCCTGCAGGGGTCCTGATCATTGAAGATCAGGGTGAAAGGAGGTTAATAAAGTATACAGAGAAATGGATGGACTACAGTCAGTAACTGAAGGTGCACACACATGCTCAGTGGAACTGATAACATGGACAGTGAGTGTAGATACAAGGTGTGTGCAAATTTGATTGTATTGTATGTGCCTTTGTTTATGTATTTCAGACAAAAGTTCTACAGGTCACTCCAAGGCCAGACTTTGCTCATTCTGGTCAGTGGGACATAGAGACAGAGGACAGGTTTGGACACCGTGAGAAGCATGTGTTTGATGCAGTGCTGGTCTGCACTGGACACCACTGTCACCCCCAACTTCCTCTGAAAGACTTTCCAGGTACATTTACACAACTATGTACTATGTACAAGCCTACTTACACTTGTGCTTTGTAGTCATCAATTACTGCTGTTTTCCAAAATCTGGGTTGTCCCATATCCGATGATTGTTCAGACGAGGGTTGAGGAATGATCCATCATCTGGCCTTTTTTTATCAATGGCTGTGAACAAGCCAGAGCCCTAACAAGCTAATTAAGGTCCGAGACTTTGGTAAAAGTTATCCGAGAGCTCAAATCTCATTGGGTGCCCAAACTTATGCATGGTGAGCTTAAGGAATTGATAGTAAGTTAGATATTGGCCAGGGTTGCCAATACTCATGCAACTGTATACTAAACAGATCAGACAAGTAAACTGACTTAAGGGGGGGCAGAATAAATGATGAGAGAGAAGAGATGAAATTATGAGACAGATCTGAATGTGTGCAGAGTTTGAAGAAAACAAATCAGATGTTATCTACAGTATATTACAGTGTATTGTACAGTTGTGATGAGCCACAGTAAGAGAGACGGATGAGGTTCAGATTAAAGTTCAAAGTGTCTGTTGTGGTTAATGAGTGTCACAGCTCTGGGAAAAGATTGTATGTCTAGTTCTGCTGCCGTTTTTGGCTCTGAGGTTATATTCAGACTGCTAGCACAAATCTTTGCTTTGGCAAAGCTGTCTAGATTGTATCCAGATAAATTCTTGATGGTCATGATGGTCAGAATCACATGAAATTTGATTTTTTTTTTAATTATTTCAACTTTTGTGACCATGCACACAATGGAGTTTGACCTCCCATCTGTGCAGTGAAACACCCACACACTAGTGAACACACTAGGCTGTGAGAACATGTGTCCAAAGTAGTGGGCAGCCTAATTGTAGCTTAGCCTAGCAATCTAATTGTAATCAATTTACAAAAATCAAATTTTGTCTTTTTTTTGGCTGTGCAGGCTATCAAAGATCAATCTGGATACAGTCTAGGCTAGGACTTGGACTAGCATTCTGAGCCTTAGTCATCACAGTTGTGAACCATGTGCACATGTAACATTATAGCAAGACTGTGGATAACGACTCAAAGTAAGGATCCAAACTGTGCTTTTATAACTTCTCATGACCGATTGAACCGATGGCTGTTACATAATGTCAATATTGGAAGAGCTACAATAGCAGCAGGCCGCAGACTAAACTTTGGACTGTGTTCAGTAAGTAAAGTGTACAGATGCCAGAGACCCTGCTAGGGTTAAAGGGAATCCTTTTCAGTAGCCTTAAATGGTTTCATAATCCTGAACCAGGAATCATCCTGCTACACAGAATTTATTACTTTACCAATTTCCATCAAACACACTTCATTACCAAGGCCTTACTCAGCTGAAGGGCTGTTACAGCAGGAAATGCACTGATGTGCAAGGTGCCGTCTCCTCAGTCAAATCAGTTCAGTTAAATAACTGTTTATTTGTATTTCATTCATTTCAAGTGTGTACATTAATTCCATTTAAACATCTACAAAAATGGGATGCACAGCATCCCAGCTTGTTTAGAATTCAGGTTGTAGAAGAATTCAGAATCTGTAATATTTTGCTTCTCTTTAGGACTGGACACGTTCACTGGGAAATACTTCCACAGCCGTGACTATAAGACCCCAGAGGAATGGCGTGACAAAAGAGTGGTTGTGATTGGAATTGGTAATTCAGGAGGTGACCTTGCGGTGGAGCTTAGCAGGATGACCAAGCAGGTGAGTCCCTCACCACTATCAGGAAAGCTCATGTATACTGGATGAAAAGCATAAACAGTAAGTGTAACCTGCAATATGTCAAACACACCTGATTGTCATGTCATGTCATATGCCGTCATCGCTTCGTGATGGTAGGCTGCACAGACAAGTCACTTCTCTCCAATGCCATCTGTCTCTGGTTGCTTGTAGCAGGTTAGCACCTGATAATCCAGTCCATGTCTTGATGTTATCCATCCAGGTTATTCTTGGTCTTCCACATCTTCGGACTCCCTCCACAAGTCCAGTCATAACACTTCCTTCAATGCTCTCATGTGCTGCCTCATCACATGACCGAAGTAACGTAACTTGTGGGATTTAACGTGCATCAGTAACTCTTTTTGAGTTCTAGCATCTCATAGACTTGCTCAGTGGTCATCATCTTCATCCATGAGATCTTCAGCAACAGTACCTGATTGTACTGTAGGAAATGTAATAAAGTGCATTAGACTCCGGCCCTCCAGGACCAGAGTTGTGCAACCCTGGTCTAGTGAGTTTAATAGCTAAAATGTATGTAAGGCTTATGTACAAATTACACTATACCACCCTCTGGTGGAAGAAAACAGTGATAGGAAACCAAGATTTGCCATCAACTAGTTAATGTAATTTGAACTTACTGTACAATCAGACTGTGTTAATGTTTTAAATAACTTGAGCCTGAAGTCAAGAATGTCCAGAAGGAGTCTTGTCTTGAAAGTATCCAACAAATTGCAGGTTTCATCCTCAAAACACAGACGCTGGAACACTTTAGCTGCCATATATATATTTTCACTGGAACATTTGGTCTTTAAAGGGGACATATTATGCAAAACTAACTTTTTGCATATTTTTGTTTTTCCACTTGGGTCTCTGCTGCTCCTATAAACACTTCAAGTGCAAAAAAAAGCATCCATCCATTTTCTGTGAGTCAGTTGAAAGATTTTGGTGTCAGGAATCATATGTATCTATGAGCCATTTGAATGGCTGCCTTACTGTAATGCAGTGGCGGATGCTCTAAGACTGCAAGGGAAGCTCAGCTTCCCCTAAAATGTCAAAAAATAAGTGATGAATAATATACTGTTGTGTGTACAT
>BRDA01040472.1:0-10583 GCA_036984385.1 Crenuchus spilurus
GGGAGTTTTTCCTTGCCACTGTTGCCTTCGGCTTGCTCACATCGGGCTTAGATTCAGTTTGTTTGATATTAAATATGTAAAGCTGCTTTGTGACAGTGCCCATTGTAAAAAGCGCTATATAAATAAATTTTGATTTGATTTGAACATAATACCCATACAGCTCATATCAGAGTATTCAGAGTATACTCTCCTCACTGAGGCATCATCTGACTTTACTCATCACTGAGTAAAGAAATAATATGACAGTAAACCTGAAAAGTCTTTATATCTCCTGTGTAAACACACATTTTCTCATGTAGACGAACAGTTTTGGTGTTGTAGGTACACCAAAGTCTCAGCTTCTGTCTAAATTGCTGGAGATGTACAATGTAGTGCTTTATATGCTTGGAATGTGGCCTGAATAAAAGATGAAAGGTTTTTCATTGGTCAGTCTCAAATAGATGATGTGTATTTCACCCCCTATTTATAGGCTCAAGGTATGAATCATGGACCATCTCTAGATGAGATGAACTGTAAAGATCAGACTCTACAGATTCAGAAACTGTTTGTCCATATTTCTGTTTTATCTCAACGTTTTTCATTAAAAAACAAAAAAGGGATTTGGTGTATGGGCACATTTGTTGATATTACTTAATTTTACTGGAAATGTTGCAGGGCTTGTTTTCTGTAAGGGGTGGATCTTCAGACAAGAACCAATGAACAGCCAAATGCAGCATAGAGCCTGCGAGATGTTAATGAAGTTCAGATCGAGATGAACTGCATCTCTCTCGAGATTATTAGCTAAAGTTACCTCTGCTTTATCTGACTACTTTGTTATTGGATAACTTCCTCTCTCAAAGTTTATTCTTCTACATTGAATTTGGCTCTTTTCCAGTAAAAATAATGTACGTCTTGTCAGTCTTTACAATCTGTTATAAAATACTGAGTGTCAGCAAGCCGAATTTAAATGAACTAAGATGTCGGTGAGATGTCTGTTTTATGTCCTGGTAAGAAACACTGAGCAGTTACAGTAAATACAACAACATGTTAGACAAGAGGCCACAGATTATTCCTTTTTCAATTAATTAATCAACTAATTTATTATCAGTTATTGTTCTATTTCTTAATCCAGAGTTTATAATCCAGCTACTAGTGAAAAGACCAAGGAATTCCAGACCTATTCCCACATAAAGTAGGTATAAACTAGCAGACTGATGCAGTTCAGACAGTGAACAAATGGCTTTCTGATGGTTTTGGCTGAAATAGCAGGGTTCCTGCACACTGTCAGCTGAACCACACGCAGTGCAGTTAAGCCCTGTAGAGCAATCAGAAGAGATAACTTTTCATTTCTGACAAGAAATCCGTTTAGCACATCATCACTGTCTAGTTTAACAAACTGTTTCTGCCCTTTGGCATTTTCAGTATAAAACAATGTCAACACTGTACTGTGATTATCAATCCACTCAACATCCATTGCAACAGTAACACAGATGTCAGATAGAGCAACTCAGGGCTAATCCAGTCTTAATGAGGGCACCTCAATGCGAATTCAGTGCCAACCACAACAGCTCAATGCCTATCCATTGCCAACTAAAGCAGTTCAAAGACAATTCAATCACAACTAGAGCACCTCAACACTAATCCAGTGCCAACTGCAACAGCTCAATACTTATCCAGTGCCAACTACAGTAGCTCAACGCTAATCCAGTCTTAACTAGCACACCTCAATGCCAACTACTCTAGTGCCAACTACAGCAGCTCACTGGCAATCTAGTGTCAACTACAGAAGTTCAGTTCTAATTGCAATAGCCCAATGGCAGATCTAATGCAAAAAAGTGCCTACTAGATCTAGTGCCAACTACAACAGCCCAAATAGTAATCTAGTGTCATCTATTACTGCTCAGTGACAACTACAGAGACTCAATGACAATACAATTTCAATTAGAGCAACTTAATGGCAACTGCAACCAATCATTGGCAATCCAGTGCCAACTACAGCAGTGCATATTACATCTAGTGCCAACTACAGCAGTGCAATGACAATCTAATGCAAAACTACAGAGGCTCAGTGGCAATCCAGTGCCAATTACAGCAACTCAGTGGTGATCTAGTGCCAATGGCTATCATGACACCATCAGTTTATCAGCTCTAGTGACTATATCTTAAGAAAAACCTGGGGCTTAGACATCAAGTGCAGATAGAGGAGGCAGGTAGAGCTTTAATGATGGTAGAAAACCAAAAAAACACCAGGTTAAATGAAATGCCACACTTGATGGGTGAAGTAGCACAGATGATATGAGTGTGCTGCACCCAAACACTGCCACTGCACCATGGAGAGAGAGAAATGAAAACCCCAACAAAAATCACAACCTGGGTTCTCTAGGGCATGTGCTGATGTTGAACCCAGAAACAAACAAACACACACACACACACACAGACACACACACACACATACACACACACACACATGCCCATGAATCCCCCAATGAAAATAATAAAGAACTAACACATTTGCCCTCCATAAATGAGAGCGGGCACCAGAGATTGTAAAGGGAGATTTAGGGGACAGAAGGATAGGGCCGGTTTAGACCTGAAGACTGGCTGCACAGTACAGAATAAATGTAATGGTTCCCTGTCTTAACACACAATGCTGGACCCCTTACACAGCCAGTCACCAGCTGGACGTAATAAACTTATGACTGGCGCTAGAGAATGAGAGGAAAAGGATACACCCCCACAAGGCAAACAGCCACAAGCGAGAAAGCATCCCCTTAAGTATTAAAGCATTCTCAACTGTGTCTCATAGCCACTGTGCTGGAGGAGGTACGTTAAAGAAAGGCCCACCCTAGTGGCCAATCATCCACTCAGCAGAGACGGTCCCTTACAACTACATTTACATTTGAGGCATTTAGCAGACACTCTTATCCAGACTAACTCACAGTTGGGGATTAGTCATGACCTACCCAGGATCAATCCGGCAACCTTACAGTCACAAGACCAGATTCGTAACCACTGGGCCACAGCTGCTCAATGGCAATCTATTGCCAACTACAGTACACTCAGGCTCAGTTGTGATATAGTACCAACTAAAGAAGCCCAAATGGCATTCTAGTGGCAATTACAGCAATTCAGTGCAAACTACAGTGGCTCAATTGAAGCTCAGCGTCAACGACAATAGCTCACTTGCAATCTAGTCCAAGTACAGCAGTTCAAAGGCAACACAGTGCCAACTACTGCAGCTCAGTAGCAATCTAGTACAAACTAAAGTAGATCAAATGGTGGAAATTTGTGCAGAATTCACAAACTCATTAAAAGGGCAGTGCAGCCTCCAGGCTCAGACGAATCTAACAAAAATGCTGTCGCTGTCAACATCACAATAGCTCTATCAGTATCATTATTACCATACTGTACTATTAAATCAACATCCAAAGTACAGTAACCTCCCAAACAAATACTTAGCTGTCTTCTGTGGCTCACTTAGCTCACAGTATGTTACTAAAGAGCACACAGGTGGCCATTCAGCCATTTTACAGTTGTTTGTCCAGCTGTTAGGATCACACGCCAAAGCTTAAGTTCCCTAGACGAAGTGTTCATCTCGAACAGAGCAAAAAGACTCATCCCACTGGACGAAAACAACATCTCCACATTGGAAATCTTGCCGGTTTTGATTTAAATCAAGGCTAATAATTATGATTTCTTAAAATTGCAATGAAAATGGAGCACATTGATGGTTTTTCTGCTTTGAACCGACATCAACATTGATTCTGCATCAGATTATACAGACAAATTACGTCAGGACAGCCTACGTTTAGCAATGTTTTGCCCAGAAGGTTGTCTGCAGCACTGCAGTCCCGCTGGCTTTGGCCTGCCTGTCCAGATTGTGTGATGGAGCCTTGTCTCAGAGAAGCCTCTGACGGAAGCCAGAGTAACAATACACAGAACATCAGGACGTGCAGCTGCTTGGAAAACAGAGAAGGCCATAGAATCATCTTTCCTCAAAAAACCCATGCAAACAAAACTTGGAATTCATTCAAATTGTATTCTGCGAATACAGTGTTGACTCATTTTCATATACAGATGTTCAAGGAGGTTCTGCGAATTTGTTCTTGACTTAGGCCAATGGGAATGATGCAGAAGCAAAGGATCTTCAAGAAGAAACATGCAGGAGCTGCTCAAATGAAATAAGCTGTGGTTAGATTGAAGATCAACACAATTGCAGCTTTGAGCTGCATTGATGTTTGCATTGAGATTAATGCATCTGAAGATTAAAATATATAACATAGCACCATAATACCTGGGATATGATACCTGGAGCACTTAGAAATGCTCATGACATTATAATTATGACTGACATTCATCACATCTTTTGGAATATTCTAAATATAGCAGCTCTGACTGCACTGGGCAGCCCTAAGGAGGTATCAGTGTTGTCTCACTGGTGTCTCATAGACAATAAGACCAAATGCCACAACAGTGAAGACTTAAGCCTTAAAACTGCTGCTCGGATATTTTTCCTGAAGAAAAAAAAAAAAAACAGATCTCATGTATGACGTCTTGCGTTTTAGTAGATATCAGTGGAGTCTCACTTTATGCTGAGAGAATTGCTAAAGACAGTGATCTCTATATGAACTCAACCATTTCTTATCCAGGACTAGGACTTTTCTCAGTTCTGATGTTATGACTGTTATAATGTTTATCTGGACCAGAAGCATCTCGTCTTTTTTTCTAAGGAAGTTTAGGTTCCTCATTAAGTGTCTTGAGCCATCAAAGAGCAGCCTTTGAGAAATAAAACTTTACAAACACTTAAAGTCTTCTTTCTCCACAGATAACATGACTTTCAAAAGTTTGGGATCATCCATTACATTGAACATTCTTCATAACAAGATCTTTGTTTTTCAGTTTTAGTGTCTCCCACAAGTTGTTGACAGTGAGCTTATAGGCTTTAGTACAGCTGTTTACTCTCCAGTAGAAATTTAATACTTATTTCACTCAAAGCATCATGGGATGTAGGAATGTGGGTGCACAAGAATTGGAGACATTAGTCTATAAAAAAAACTTAAATATACACTATTAATGTAAGTGGCCACTACTCTGCTGTGCAGGTTTCTGCTGCTCTGGGTGGGCTCGTCCTCTGATTCACTTACACCAATTTTTAGCTAACATTGCAGATGTGACTTTTCTGTAAAAGCTCCACCCTTTCGGTGCAGTTTTCCTCTGATGCAGATGGGTTCCTTCTTTCTTATTTGTTAGTGTTAGTCATCAGCTGTTATTTCCTTCAGCTGTGACTGGCTGATTTAAAGACTGCATGTTGTGTGCTTGGCACAGAGTCATTGACTTCCAGCACAAAGGCTAGACTTTGCTAGTAACCGATAATCATTTCAAGACTCACCCTACTGTTTAAAAATCAATCTGTCACACATAGTCTCTGGCCTTTCCTCTTTCTCTTCTTTCCTTTCTGTCTTTTGTGTGTGTGGGCTGGCAAGAAGGAGTCTGCCTATAAATCTGTACCTCTAGGCATGGATCCATCTCAATGGGAACTGATCCTCTATTGCCCCTCCTCTGTCCCTGGCACACTTAACCATATATATTTTGGGTGATATTTGCACACATTGTCTGCTGCATGTTGCACAGTGAACCTCTCACCTCACCTCTATAGTTCAAGTATTGTCTTAAATCCTACTGCCTCAGTGGTGCAGCAGGTAGTGTGACTGCACACCATGCCTCTTATTCCTGGGTCTGATTCAAATCCCAGTCATGGTGACTGTTTTCTGGTCCCCTTCCCTTCATTATTTTGCCACCCCTTATCTCTTATCTTCAACTTTGTGTTGTTAGCATACATTAGCTAACTTCGTAGTGTTCCATGTTGAAGAAGAAGCCATGTTTCAGCTGAGCCATTACTACTAATTAAATGTAACAAACAAAGTCTGGAGCGTGGAGAGGGTAAGAATATCAGGAATAAGATTTTAGCCTCCATGACCAAATTCTCAGGAACTCTTCTGAACATAAGGGTGTAATCTAATGCGCCAGGTTAGGTTCTCTGTACATATAGCTCTAAACCTGTGTGCACTGCTTTTTCAGTCACCTCTCTGCATGTGGTCGTCAGTAAGATTGCCCTACTTTTGCCATCCAACAGTGCGCCTCTGTAGTAAGCGCTGTGAGAAAGCGTGGAGAGGAGCTATCGCCGGGCTTTTATCAAAACCACATGTGTTTGCAGTTTCCCCATATGGCCGGAGTTAAGGAGCAAAAGGAAGACTCCCAGGTAGTTTACATACAACATTTAGACTCTCCCTGCAAAGAATGATCTACTGGTAGCATTAGGAGCCCAGGGGACGTGTGCTAGTGATAAGACATTAGCTTTGAAAAAGGACAGTTTCCGTTGGGAGGCATTTTGCTGTTTTCTTTAACCCCTTAAACTACAGGCCTATTGTTTAGTTATTAATCTTAAGATTTATTCATTTCTAAGTCCAAATATCCACACTGAAAATCTCCTACTTTGGACACTTTAAGAGAAGAACTAATGCACTTGAAGACACAGTAGATATCTACTGCACATCAGCTTGGAGGAATACATGAACTGCTTCCTTCTGGTCCATCTACATCATTTCTATTGGATTGCCAGGATTTTGACTTGGCAATTCCAAAACATTAGCTTTATTCTACTTTAACCATTATTTGGTAGAACAACTCATGTGTTTAGGGTTGTTGTCTTGCTGCATGAGCCAAATTCTCTTGAAATTCAGTTCTTGGACAGATGTCCTGACATTTTTTAGACTTTATAATTCTCTGATATAATTATATCTAATTATAATATATAATGAATCAGAATTCATTGTTACATCAATGATGCCAAGCTGTTTTGACCAAGATGCAGCAAAACAGGCCCAAACCTGATACTACCACCACCATGTTTCAAGATGGCATTAGATTTTTATGCAAAAATGCAGAGTTGCCCTTTCGACAAAACATAACACTTCTCATTTAAACAAAAAAACCTCTTCTTTGTTCTCATCTTTCCCCAAAATTGTATGATCTTTAGGAAAACTGCATATAGTTGTTTTTGGCAGTGGCTTTCTCCTTGCAAACCTACCATGCATGTCATTATTGTTCAGTGCTGTTGTGATGGTGGACTTGTGAAATTACCTTGGGTTCCTTTGTGACCTCAAAGACTATTACAAGCCTTGATCTTGTGATCTTTCTTGATTAACCATTCCTGCGGAGGGTAAAATTGTGACAATCTGACAGTGGACTCAACTTTTTAGAAAGTGTTTTATAACCATTTTCAGTCTATTGAGCATCAACAACTCTTCTTGTTGTCATTGGAGAGGTTGTTCACTCAGGGTCCCAACAAACAGGCTAGGACCACCTCTGCTCCTTTGTTCAGGCCAAAATATACTTCCACATTCCGTACTGTTGTGAAGATCAGACTTTCCTAGGTCCATGTTGTTTAAACAAAACATGGGGACCTATTCACATCCTGTATATGTCATCATATTGTCTCACCTTGAAATTATCAGCTAATCCTAAAGTTTGGTCAATTTTGCCAGTCACAAACATGCAATATTTGACCATGTTCCTCAATTAAATAAATGACCAGGTCTAATATTTTGTCTCATTTGATAGTTTTTTTAAATCCACTTTTAGGGCTTGTTTGACCATCTCATAAAGTTTTAGGTCAAACTTTGGCAGAAATATACAAAATTCTAAATGGTTCACAAACTTTCAAGCAGTACTATGTGTCATTAGCAACAAGTTAGCTAGCTAATGTTAGTGAAATGATAGCTAGGGCCGTAACAAAGTTTGAGGGGAAATCTCCTCAGTCCATAATGGTCACTTTTCATGTCCAGGAAAGAGTCATTATCTTTGGGTGAAGATCTTCTCAGGAAGCCAAGTAGTTACAATATAGCATCATGCTTCAGTAAGGCACAGCTCACTGAAACTGTGAAACATTGCATTAGTTTAACTTTGGTGTCAAAGTTTAATCACTCTTGGGTGCCTTCTTCATTGAATATTTCACCTCACATAACCTTACATCACCTTAAATAACATCTACATGCTATTTTCAGATTAACCAACTTTATGGCCAATTTAACCTCATACTATGTCTGTATGCTGATTGATTTTAAATTTCACTTAAAAGTAGATCAGAGCTTTATTATCATTCATGACAGGGGCAGCGGCAGCACAGTGGCTTGGTGGTTAGTATGCCTGTTTCTCAGCATTGAGGTCTTGGGTTCGAGTTCCCATGTAGCTGGTGCACCCACCATGTTCTCCCTCTGTTTACATGGGATTCTTCCCACCAGGAATAAAGCACTAAATTCTAGGACCTATGCACAAGCAATGCCCAGCTCCCCCATTATTACATTTTATTTCATTTAATAATTAAAGAAAAATAAAATTCCAGACTCCTCATGGGCCCTCCGCCCACTTGGGTCCCCGGGAACTTAGTCCCACTTTGCACCCCACTACAAGACCCCTGCCTCCCACAGTCCAAAAACATGGAGATCAGGTGAATGGGCTACTCTAAAATGACTCTGACGTGTGTGTGTGTGTGTGTGTGTGTGTGTGTGTGTGTGTGTGTGTGTGTGTGTGTGTGTGTGTGTGTGTGTGTTTGCGTGTGCACAAAGTGATGCATTGGTGCCCTGTCCTGGGCTTAGTTGGGATAGTGTGTAATACCCTACTCTGCGCCCGGGGAGGTCATGCAGCAAGACAACAACAATAAGTCGTTCTACCAAAGAATGGTTAAAGAACAGTTACCGGAAACGTTTAGTTGCAGTTGGCTGCCCAGCGGCGATGTATCAACAGTAGTTGGAGAAGAGCTTGACTTCACATGCATGAGGAGGCCTGTCTTAGTCTGCACCCTGCTAGAGTCAGAGACATTACAAATGATAGGGAGAGTCAATGGATGGGTGGGTCGATTAGCTACCAAACACACTGGGGAGAAATTTGGATAAAAATGAGAAATGTAAAAACATTAAGTAACTAATTCTCTGTTTAGGGTTTAATTTGATTATATTGTGTTGGTTCAGTTCTTGTTCTGCTTCACTGTGGATCACTCCTCTCACTGTGTTTTATTTATTTATTTATTTATTTATGCATTTATTTATTTATGCATTTAGTTCTATTTTATTTAGACCAAAATATTTTTTAAAAGAACAGAGCTGTACTATCTTCTTATGCTGATACATAATGGATGTTTTAAGTTCCACGTCGGTTCTAGACTTTTTAGACATCACTAGTATAAATTATTGTCATTATGGCAGTGCAGAAACACAATTTGTACTGGAGTGTTTGTTTAGGATGCTCTACATGCCTCCAAACCCTTCTGAACTATTGGGACTGCACTCTGGTGGATGGAGATGCTGTATTTTGCTCCACAGCCAGGTATCACATTATAACGAAGCCTGGTGTTGATTACAGACACACAGTTTCAGCTCCTCTACCCAGGCACATTCAGAGAGTGTTAATCGTGTTGTCACAGCACAGTGGTAACCCGAAACGTGCCCTCGTCTAAGGCGGCATCTGAGGCCGCGTCTACAGGGATACAGGATTACCCATGAGCCTTTTGGTGTTGGTGTCTGCACTGTTTGTTCCCACAAACTCTATTACTTATTACTTCTATTACTGTTTTGTACCCAGGGAAAGGTAATAGTCAGGAAACCAGGATGGCATTTTAAGCAGGGGGGAGTGAGGAACAGGCACTAACCAGTGCCCCCATTATAACCATTCACTCTGCAGAGGAGGTGAAGCTGAGTGGCTAATAATAGAGTTCAGTTTTGTTACTGTTTGTTTGTTACGCTTTCTGAAAACGTTTACCTTGTTAAGTTATAAATATTTACTTTTAAAAACTAATGTGTTACATAAAAACTAAAAATAAATGTGTTACATAAAAACTTAATCTAGGCTCCACCCACAAAAGCTGTTCATAACTACTGTTGCTAGGTTGGACAAGCTTTACCGAACACTGGTCAAAATTATATTCAAACTAAAGATAAAATGCATCTTTCTCATTTAATTACTGAGAAACAGTCTGTTAGGACAGATCCGTTGAAGTTTTTTGTTGTGCAGTCATGCTAACATTAGCATGGTGGCTAATTCCTGCCTAGTTTCAAATGACTTGAACAACACACTACTGTTTAAAACTGGAAACTCTTTGACTCAAACTTTAATCTTAACTGAATTAAACTTTTAACAACATTCTATATGCTAAGTTTGGCCAACCTAGCAACAGTTGCTACAACCATTTGTGGGCGGAGCCTACATAGATGCATTGCTAATAAAAACAAAACTGTGACCAATGCCGTGGCATAAGCTGTTTGTGTGGGATAAATACAGTAAATCCCAGATATTATATTTTTATATTGTTATACAGTACCAGTCAAAAGCTTGAACACACCTTCTGGTTTGAAACCACATTCAGTGGTTTTTCTTTATTTATCTTCGTTGTGGATTAAAACTGAAGTCATCCAAACTAAGAATAAATCCATATATAATTATTTAGTAAACAAACAAGTATTAAACAAACCAGAATATGTTTATATTTGACATTCTTCACAGTAGGCACCTCTTGTTTAGATGCAGCTTTCTTGGCATTTTCTCAGTCAGCT
>BRDA01040477.1:2869-22407 GCA_036984385.1 Crenuchus spilurus
TTAAATTTTTTTAATATTTATATTTATTTTTAATAAATATATATTGTAAGTTACACAAAATGACACTATATTATAAAAGAACAGTGTTATTAACTATTTACAATAGAAGGTACAAGTATCTGATTAGACAAAATATAATAAAATATTGTACCCGAGTACAAATTCTGTGTGACCGAGACCTTGACAGTATTTAGTACTGTTTGGTATCCGGTTAGTATGTAATATACATGTACTGAATATATAGTAAATATATACAATACTGTATTATACACAGTATAATTCATTATTTAATAGTGGTATTATGACAGTTCCAGAGCCAGTGTGTCTTAAACATGAGCCCATGTTATAAAATAATATAAAACAGATTAGTCTATGAACATGGAAGATAACATTTATCAATTATTGTGACAAGAAAATATTATATCACAGTAAAACACATTGAATGTTATATATAAATAATTTTTATTTATATTTATAATTTTTTTAAATTTATATTTATATATATATATATATATATATATATATAAAAAAAAAAAAAAAAAAAAAATATATATATATATATATATATATATATATATATAAATTAATAAATATATATTAATACAAATAATATAATTTTATATATATTAAATTATATATATTAAAATATATGTAATTATACTTCATACTGTTTATCAACCTAGTAGTTCTTCATTGCACCAGTGAACCTTGTTTTGCAATTATTTCAGTAATGCCAGTATTATTATTATTATTATTATTATTATTATTGTTATTATTATTATTATTATTAATAATAATAATAATAATAATAATAATAATATTGATAATACTTTTATTATTATTGACATTTATATTATCTAACTAACTATCTCTCAGTACTGTATGTATGTGTCCTGTACTATAATACAATCATCTTCAAACCAGCCATAAAAAACTAGAAGACATCTACCATCACCTGTGTCACTTTCTGATTTTTGGCTCAAGGTGTGGAAGTGATGTTTGGTGATTAAAGCATTTCAAATAAATTTCAGATCTATGATTAACATTATTCAGTTAATGTCATGTCTAGGTCTTCTTGGTGTTCTAATATATCTAAGTATGTACTGTATTTTTTTATAAGAATATGTATCTTGGCTGTTTTATTCCCCCATTTCTGTAAGCAGAATTAAGATGGGATGCCCTTTCCTCTATTGTTACCTTTATTCCGTGATTACCCTTTTCTTCTTCTCACTGCTAGACAGCCTGAACAGCCAGTCCATCAAATATTAAAGAGCAGTAGTGTGTATTATAGCTGGCAGGCCAGGTGAAATATGTGCGGTAGGCTGGTGGCGTCTCACTCAAAGCCCCCCAGAGAGTTCCCTCCAGCTGTTGAAAGCCCGCCTCCATCACACACGAAACGGGCCAGGTCAGGCTCCTCCAAATGTCTTCATCTCTTTCTCCTCCTCTTCCCTTCCCTCTCCTTCACCCCCTCCCCTCCCACCTGGCCTAATGGTTAACGAGGGACTTTCAGTAATAATGCTAAAATGCACACATTTCCAGTCTCAGAGGAAGGTCAGAGCGAGTGGAGGAGAGATTGATGAGGCAGCTGACAGGAAAGTCTCACGTCATTCATTTCAGCACTGGGTAAGCTCTCTATATACACACAATGCATGAATATTCACATCACTTTAATTAAATATGGGGGTCTAGGTAGTTTAAAGTCTCTTTCAATTTTATTGCTGTCATATGAAACTCTTGTTATTTTTTTACATGAAAAAACCAAATGCCATGAACATTAGGCAAACCTTTCATAGGCCACTAGGAATATTAACATACACTCACTCACCAGTAGACATTTTATCAGCTTCACTGGCCATATAGGTGCACTTTGTACGTAGTTGCACAATTACAGACTGTAGTCCATCTGTTTCTCTGTATACTTTCTCCTTTCACTTTGTTCTTCAATGATCAGAACCTCCACAGAACCATCAGCCAGGCATTACTTGGATGGTGGATCATTCTCAGCACTACAGTGACACTGAAGGGGTGGTGGTGTGATAGTGTGTGTTGTGCTGGAACAAGTGCATCAGACACAGCAGAGCTGCTGGAGATTTTAAACACTGTGTCCACTCACTGTCCACTATATTAGACACACCTACCTTGCTGGTCCACCCTGTAGATGTAAAGTCAAAGGCAGCAGCTTATCAGTTGCTGCACAGCAGCAATACTCATACCAGCTCAACACACCACCACCACATCAATGTCACTGTAATGCTGAGAGTGATCCATCAAATAACACATGCTCTGTGGGGGTCCTGACTATTGAAGAACAGGTGAAAGGAAGCTAACAAAGTATACAGAGAAACAGATGGACTACAGTCTGTAATTGTAGAACTGCTAAGTGCACCTGTATGCTCAGTGGAGCTGATAACATGGACAATGAGATTAGATACAAGATGTGTACCTAATGTGGCCAGTGAGTCTACATTCAAAGAATTCTTCTATCATTTTGGAATACCAGTTACAATAGCACAAATTCTCTGTTTTCAAAGATGCAATTTTCCATCAAACCAGAGGCATAAGTACAGACTCTTGTTCAATTCACAATACATTCCATTATTTCCCTGTTTTGCAATGTATTTTTTTTTTACAGTATGCCATATGCACCTGCACAGCCATGTTTGATCAGCAGGGCCATTGTGATTTTCATAGCAGTCGAATGCAAATCCAAAAACACAGTCAAAAGAAGCAGATGCCAGGGCTACAGAAATCATTGGCAATGGATTTGTAGAAATGACTTACAATCATTTCTTTAGTCAGGCTTGCATGCCTTTTATGGGGTTGCTAGATAGCATTTCTTCATTGAAACGTAAGTGTGCTCTCAGAGTGGGGCTCGCAGCAGGTTTCTGGCTTCAGCGTTATTGATGGCAAAACCATTCCTGGCTCTGAGTGCATTGCGGACTGAGGGAGTACAATTGATCACTGGGATAAGTGACGGAGCAATGCAACCTGCCAGGAAAGTGAGACCGAGCTGCGGGGACAATGGGCTGTGCTGCACTTTTCACCGCTTTTGCTAACACCTGTATACTGCTTGGATTACATATGAATTTATGGGGGGCTGGGATTATAGAAATATAAATATATTAAAGAAAGAAAGAGTGATATAATGGTACATATGCTTTTCCCATTTTTGACCCGATTACCTTCAGACTGCCAAATGTCAATCATCTCCAGATTCTCATGTGGTTTGCTGGTTTTGTTGCTAAGAGCCATGAAGAGGTGACATCCAGTGTACTGACAGAGGACAATGGAGGCGCTGTGATGATGCCTCAGTGGAGCAGAACGCAGAAGGCCATGGCAATTAGCTCCCACTGATTTAGTGCTGCTGCCCTGCCACCTACACTCATTGTGGCGCAAGAGTCGAGGCTGCCAGCTGTGCCAAGCACCAGGTTAATTATGGGTGTGTGCGAGTTTGAGCACTAATAGAATCCTTCTTTCTCTCTCTGCATATGGCAGAAATTTGTGCAATAAAATGTAAGCGGTATTAAATCAATGCTTTATTTAATTCACCTGTTTTTCTTCTTGCCAAATATGCAGTAATTCAGCCAAAAATTGTTAGCTTTTGTTTTTCATTTGTTAATTCTTTTGTTCTGAACTGGCATTATGAGGCTAATGTAGTGAACAGCTTGTGGAAGCACCACCTGGAAAGGCTGTGAGGACTAGAAGGTTCAAAGAGCAGTGCTTCAAAAAGATGTAGTCCAAACAAATCAAGGAGGAACTAAGAAACCAGCATCTCAGCCTTATTTATGTCCAAGATGTAACTATCAGGTGATGGCCAGGTGATGGGTTTTACTTTATTCTTCTTTAAAATGGGGCAGCTGTGACCTAATGGATCAGGTTTTGTGACTAGAAGGTTGCTAGTTCGACCCCCCAGGCAGGTCATGACTGAAGTGCCCTTGAGCAAGGCACCTAACCTCCAACTGCTCCCCAGGCACCATGTTCTCACAGCCTAGTGTACACTAGTGTGTGTTTCACTGCACTAATGGGTTAAATGCGTAGGTCAAATTTCATTGTGTGGAAGCACATTAGCAAAAAGTTTAATCTAATTTTTTTTTTTTAATTATGGTTTTGTTGAAATATTCATTTTCTGCAAAGGATCTGGAGAATCTTCTTTTTGTGTAGTATTGAGGTATAAACACTACAAGATGATGCCATCGTTAATGGTCATCGCCCCTACATCTGCTGAATCAAAACACTTCCTCCTCCATGTTTCACAGTTGACAGCTTGCAGTCACTGTGATGGGTTCAGCCACCTTTTTACCAAATCTGGTGAATCCCATCTGATCCAAACAAGCATATTTTCATTTTATCTGATCAGAGAATGTGCTGCTAATGTTCATTAGACTTCTTTGAAAGTTTTTCTTCCATTAATGTTGATTTCATGCTAAAGTTGGTGCACAGGCTGGACACTCCTTGAGAATAATTTTTTGATGATAAATCTTTTGCTAACCTGGAATCCATCTGTTTTTCAGCCCACAATTGCTTTTTAGAGAAAACGTCTCTAAGGTAAGTGTATGTGGTTAACCTTAATTTAATTTTATCTTTACTAGAACTCTTACATATACTGGTTCATGTCCAAAAACTGTATATCATGAAAAAGTTTGTTATTTTTCATAATTTAATTTAAAAAATAAACCATCATATTTTATATTAAATATGTATATCATAGTGGGGCGACACGGTGGCTTAGTGGTTAGCACTGAGGTCTTGCACCTAGCACACTCGGCGCTGAGGTCTTGGGTTCAAGTCCACATCTGAGCAGAGTTTCCATGTTCTCCCCCTGTCTGCGTGGGTTTCCTCTCACAGTCCAAAAACATGGGGATCAGGTGAATTGGCTACTCTAAAATGTCCATGTATGTGTATGTATGTGTGTGCGTGTGTGTTCACCCAGCGATGGACTGGCACCCTGGGCTTGGTTGAATAGTGTAATGCCATGCCCTGCCCTGTGCCCAGTGAGGGGGTATGGGACTAACCACGACCCTGATAAGGATTAAGCAGGTGTGATAATGAATGAATGTATATCATATATCTTATATGTAAAGTCACAGTTCAAGCATATTTTACAGTTGATCAGCATAGCGTATAGCTATAAATCACAGATTATTACAATATTTCATTTAGAGTGGGCTTAAAATATATCACTTTATGTGTAATTAATATAAAATATATGACTGTTTACCTTTTTGAATTAAATTCTGAACACAAATTAACTTTTTCACATAATTCTATTTTTTGGAGATGTACATGTAATATAATTATTATTATATTCCACTTTTCAAAAGAAAATGAATGTAGTTACCTATGTTCTGATTCTGAATCATATGCCATTTTTATATATATTGTACTGGGGTGTGCTCACTTTTAGTTACATTACTTGGTTGCTACATTAACAGCACCAGTGAAAAATTCAGACACTAAACATATCTTTGGTGCATCAGTCATTTTGGAATCAACTTGAAAAATTTGTGTGAAACTTTTGGTTGAACTGTTGCTCTACTTCTGCTCATCATCCTTTCATTTTTGATCAGCCAGGCCGGGCAGAGCCGCTGTGCCACCCCTGGGGTCAGACGTTTATATCTGGGAGGAGGGCAGAAAGACAAGAGCTCCTGACGCTCTGTAATCACAGGTGTGCAGATGGGCACATCACTCGATTCCTTCTCTCTGCTCTCGTCCCCAACAATTAAACCCCCATTTCAGATGTCATTAATCAGCAGGCTGCATGGCACGATCCAATTCATATCTGTCAGATGCAATGGACAGAAACTAATAGGGAAGCAATTACCCTAAAGGAGTTGTGTACTGCAGAGAGGTCTATGACAGTGTGTTTTAACATGAAGCCCTTACCGCACGCTAAGGCCCAGTGCCAGAAAGCCCTTATTTGTGTTCCTCCCCAGTGAGAGCAAGAGAGAGGAGGAGAAGGGTTAGTAGGGTCCATGAATAACAGAAGGATAAAACGGATCAAGATGTTTTCCCTCAGACAATGTCCAAAAGCAGTTGGAGTTAGAGGGAAAGCAGCTGTGGGTGGAAAAGCAGAAATGACCATCTTTAGATCAGACCTGAACATCACTTTACTTCTTTGTCTTCATGCTGTAATGAGAACAAGACACCATGAACCAAGTTAAAGCAAAGAAAGAAGCCCAGGCTTTACTCCGTTCAGGGTTCAATTGGTGTTTGTACTTGGTTCCTCATTGCAAAATTAGTCATTAGGGCTGTGTGTCCAAGCTCCATGCTGCGAAAGCAACACACTCTAATAGTGCACGATCCCAGCTGAGTTGCAAGGGACTGGAGAGAAGAGTGATATAATCATGGCCATATGTAAAACAGTGTAGAGCAAGTCTCCCATTACAAATAAACAGACCTTCTGACTCATTCTTAATAGTGGTGAGTGCTGGTTTCCTTTGGAAAACAAATAAATAATGTGAAGAGTTCCCCCATTCTTGGCTGGCTCGCGCATAGTAGCGTGTGGTTTTTATTAGCATTGCTGAAGGAACAACATAAAATGTTTCTCTTTCCAACATTTGGTCCCCCTCTCGCTCAGCCAGATGTGCATGGCAGAGAGATGTTAGATTGCACACAGATGAGAGCTTAGAGATATACATAACTAAAGGAGTTATAATTACAAGCAATCTGAGTCTACTTATTCTAATTCATTTCAGTTGCTAGCTCATAATTCGTTAACGCACATAGTGACATACATTAAATGTGTCTGCTCAACAAATGATGAGCAGATGTCCAGCTAAGTAAGTAAATACAACAAGATTTGAATATTCATTTAACAGCATAAGGGTTTAGTTTTAACTGTGTTCCTGCCATCTCAGAGTCAGAGTGCAGTAACATCATATACAATATAAAATAATAACTTTTACTATCTGCCCATTCTATCTGCAAAACGCTACTCAAAGGCAAGGAAATAGTTTCACTAAGAAGTGCAAATTTGTCATTTTTGTTTTTAAACACAATTGCAATGCAGTGAGTGATGGAACCCCTCCAGTTTAGAGACTGCAAATTTTTTCTATTACATAAAAATTGGGCCAGATCAGACATTAGACGTCCAATTTGGGAAACCTTGTGCTTGAATCATGCGAACATGGAATCAAAATAATCCTGGAAGTGATCAAGATCTTGGATGGAGATTTCATTCAAGGTAGTTTTGAGTAGGTTAAGCAAAGTAAAGCAAAGTTTTCACACATTTACACTCTGTGTGGTTTGGACCAAGCAAGAAAATTCATAAATTGTTTTATTTTAGTCTTGGATCACGTAGCATTTACACTGGCATATTTATCATCTAACCAGCACATTACAAAAAAATTCATGAATGACGGGCATATTATGGATGTATAGTTTATGATGAAAAAAAAGCACTATGCTGGACTAAATGTGCTTGACTGGGTGGTGTTGGCATTACATGGTGTTTTTTACACTCGATGACATCTCAGCAAGCGCTACTAAAATGAACAAAGAGTCAAAACAGAGCCAGAAAATCGTCCTTTACGTTTACAGTGCTGCTTGAAAATAAGACAAACATATTGTACTTGCTCATTTATTTTTTGAGAAAAATGATCCAATATGACATATTTGTGAGAGTCAAAAGTATGTGAACCTTTGCTTTGATTATCTGGTGTGATCCTCCTTTGCAGCAATAACTGTAGCTAAACGTTTCTTTAACCATACTTTGATAGAATGACTTGTGTGTTTAGGGTCGTTGCCTTACTACATGACCCACCTTCTCTTGAGATTCAGTTGATGGACAGATATCCTGACATTTTCTTTAGAATTCTCTGATATAATTCACAATTCATTGTTCCATCAATGATGACAAGCCGTCCTGGCCCAGATGCAGCAAAACAGGCCCAAACCTGATACTACCACCACCATGTTTCACAGATGAGTTAAGGTTCTTATACTGGAATGCAGTGTTTTCCTTTCTCCAAACAACACTTATCATTTAAATAAAAAAGTTATATTTTGGTCTCATCTGTCCAAAAAACATTCTTCCAATAGTCTTCTGGCTTGTCCACGTGATTTTTAGCAAACTGCAAATGAGCAGTAATGTTCTTTTTGGAGATCAATGTTTTCTCCTTACAACCCTGCCATGCACACCATTGTTGTTCAGTGTTCTCCTGATGGTGGACTCATGAACATTAACATTAGCCAATGTGAGAGAGGCCTTCAGTTGCTTAGAAGTTACCCTTGTGTGACCTTGCTGACTATTACACGCCTTGTTTTTGGAGTGATATTTGGATTGGTGGGGTCCAAACTCTTTAGAGATGGTTTTGTAACAATTTACAGCCTGATGAGAAGAATAAAGTTATGAAGTTATTTTCTTGCACACAGCTGCAGCATTCAAGGACACATTTTGTGACATCACTTCCTGCATTTGGTGAGTTTATATCAATTGGTTCATACTGCATTTCTATTTATAACAAATCACACCAGAGTTAATTTAAAAACTAATGGAAACCAACCTCATCAAGTGGACTTGGTTCTCTTATTTGGTGTGCACCAGGGTTCAGAAGGCAGTGCTCACACTTGTTGGAATTAATTGCATCAGGGTTTGTTTTAATCGAACCAAAGCTGACACGTGTGAACACATTCTAAGAAACTAGTGCGGAAACATATTTCATACACATGCATATTTATCTGTGCTAATCAGCAGTTTCTGTAGTAAATCTGTATCACTTAAATACTGCAAATTAGTCTAAATTATAATGGCTAAAACCCAGAATGAAGTTTGACAACCCTTAATTTAAGCCTTTCCTTGGTTCTCTGAATTAGTTTCATCCAGAGAAATAAAGCTATACTTATCAGAGCTGGGCTCTGCTATACTGAGCTGTATCTACTGTACTGTAAGAATTTTTGAAGAATATTAAAATGATGTCAGCTTATAAATGTATGCCTTTAACTTGATTTGAACAAGTTCTTGGGTGCAAAAGTGCACTTATTATACTACATTATTGAGCAGTTTTATGTTAGCAATGGCTCTATTTAGGAAGCTAATGGAAACTCTAGAATAGGTAAAAATTAATGACTGTAGTTAATGTAGAATACAGACCAGAACTTTTATACACTTCCAGAGCTAAAAATGTCCATTAAGTACTTTCAGCTAAGCACTGCAGGCTCTACTTTTATAGAAAACTGGTACTGAATATTTTTTTTGCTCATAAGAAAGCAGAGAAAGTGTTTAATTGCAAATAAATGATCACTTTAAGAGCACCATGATATTTGGCCTTCATGGATTTCCACTAACTCAATTTGGAGATCCTTTATTAAGTTCTTTTTAATACGATATGGCAGTAATGTTAAGTGATTGCCCTCTGCAACTTCATTTTTGTAGTCTATTTTATAACTCAGCCACATATCCCTCCTCCACACTCCCAGTTACCCACTCAAAGCCAGCTTCCATTAGAGAGTCTTTCCTCAAAACAGGTTCGCCTTGAGTAGGATGGGGGAAAAAATGCCTTTAGAAAGGTTTCCTATTGGATTACTGGAGTACTGGCTCTTTTCTCTATTGCTGTGCACCAGGAAATATTTTAATAATGGAGAGTAAATTGCAAGGGTTCCTGTGTGGATGGACAAGTTACTGGTGTTCTGAAGGCAGGGAATGGAGGAACAGAAGTGAGAGATGAGAAGGGGAGAAGTATGGAGATGAAAGGTCACTTCCAGGAGTTGGAAGCTCATGGCAAAACGGCAGTGTCCTCTCAAACTGGTTATGTCTCATTTAGTGCTCTATACACTATGTACACTATCGAGTCTGCATATGGGCACTGGTGCACATGTGCTCATCATACTCATGGGATTTGGTCAGGAATGATAAACACTGTTTTTGAAAAGTTTGTTGCTGAAGTTTTAGCATTAGCTAGAACCAGTTGACCATTTGGCCTTAAGTTAGCATAGTTAGCCGTAGCAAGGAGCATAAAATATGATATTAAAGACAATATTTATTATAAAAAGTTGTTTACCCACCAGATTATGATGAAGTATTGTGTGAATCAGTACATAAGTGAGTAGGGGTATCCCCAACTAAAAATATCCCTTTTGGTGGTTTATGATTTCTGCAGTCCCATAGAGCTCACCATTCAGATAACAGCAACTGCCCACTGTTTATATGCAACAAACATCTGCCCAGTTTTGTACATAGTTTATACTAAGATAGTGGACTGAGGGGACATGCGGTCTGACTGAGGGTATGACTGAAGGTGAAGAGTACAACAATACTGCAAAAACAGTGAGTGATAAGATATGTTTCCTCTGGGGTATCCGGTTTCCTCCTACAGTCCAAAAACATGGAGGTCAGGTGAACTAGGTATTCTAAATTGTCCTTACGTGTGTGCATATGCACCCAGCGATAGATTGCCGCCCTGTCCAAGGCTTAGTTAGGACAGTATAATGTCCTGTCTTGTGCCCGGTGAGGAGGTATGGGACTAACCGTGACCCTGATCATGATTAGGCAGATGGGATAATGGATGGATGGATGGCTGGATGGTTGAAACACTTGACCCAGTTAGCATACGGATGTGGGCCACTTCTGGCTAAGAAATGGCACTGTTGTTCCACTATCAGGATGGCAAACAACATGTGAGCCAAATGTGACCCTTATATTGAAAATACACATTTGGCCCACATGTACTATCACAGATGTGGTCCACTTCTGGCTGAGATATGGCAGTGTTTCCTACATTTGTCTGATATGTGAAATTGAACTGGAATTTGTTTTGAATGCTCAGTATCACATGCACCTGTAGTATATATATTACAGAATAATACTGTGATCATGGTTAACAGCTGATATTTGTGCATTCTAAAGTCTATGTTCACATACATTATTAAACTTGATGCCAGCATTATTGGACGTGGGTTTGAGTGCACATGCTCAGGCACAGAGCGTATATCCGTTAGCAATGTGCAGCACACCCATCCATCAGGAAAAACACACAACGAGCCTTTGAAGCAGCTCGTTTGGCCCCTGCGTGCTTATTTGCAGGTCAGGCCAGGTCGTGTGCTATTACTCACAGTTACGAACTGAACACAGATCAGAGCAGCGGTTTCATCTGCAGCAGGGAGAGGTGGTTAAGGATTCCAAACAGTAAAGAAAGGAGGAGAGAAAAAGAGGAGAATAATGAGGATTAGTGTGTGTTTCTGTGCCCTCAGAGGAGCTGCTCTCTGCTTTGATCACACACCTCTAACCAGGCCGCTCCACTGAGGCTGCGTTGCTACAGCTGCCAGACAATACATTCCTATTACTGTGAAACATGTATCACATTCATATAGGCTTCTGATTCTACAAAAGCCACAGAAGCCTGTAGTAGATGCAGCTGAGGCAATGCTGCAGCAAAAAATATGACAGGATCTCATCAGGAAAGCACATGCTGCTGCTGTTCACACAGCCCATAATAGGCAGTGTCAGAGACAGGCAGCTACAATACAAAGAATAATCAGTGTCAGAGAAAAAAGCTGACGGAAAAATGAAGCGAGGTCTGTGGCACGCTTCAAAACAAGCCAACTATTCTTTACAGCTCTGGTTCAGTATTAATGGAAGAATAACACTGACCGTGCAGACACATAATACTATAGAATGACAATAAGTGACACATTAGAATTTAATGGCATGATTTTCTAGACCTGAGGTGCCCATCTACCACCCTGGAGAGTTCAGATCCAACACCTGACTTTGATATTTAGATGACCCTGAAAGCCTTCATTACATCAGGTGTGTTAGATTATGGCTGGAGCTAAATACTGAAGGGTGCAAGACTCCTGATCTACACGTAAGTGAAATGCACAATCAATGACCATTGGGCTTGCACACTGAGGAATTTGACCTCTGCATTAAGCTATCCATGCAGATGCTGATACACACACACCTGAAGCGGTGGGCAGCCCCTATCCCCATAGTTCGGGAAGCAGTTGGGGGTTAGGTGGCTTGGTCACTGTCACGTCAGTAAAGTCCTGACCAGGGATTGAACCAATGAACTTCCAGTCACAATATTAGATCCCTAACCAATGGGCCATGGCTGCCACCCTAATAAGCCAAATAAGACATGACCTCAGATATACTTAGTCATTATCACTATGGAATGTGTGGGGAAATGCCTGCAAAGTTTGCATTTCAACTCACCAGATTTAAAAAAAAAAATCTACTGTACTTGACTTTGGTTCTCCACTCTTGCTATATAATCTTACAATGTTTGATTATATCTATTTCATATGTGATTTATGACCTGAGTTTCCACTGTTCATCATGGTAGAGGTCTCCAAAGGGCTCTTTAAAATGTCACTTTTGGTTCCTTAAAGAACCATTTATTCAGTTTTAAACAACTTCTATGTTAGCTTAAATCATTTCCTAGAACATGGTAATTATGTGAAGGTTCTTTAAGCTATGTACATATTCCATTTACAAACAGAATCACTGAAGAACCAAGCATTGAAAAGTTCTCTGTGCTTGTTCAAAGACTTTTTGCTGCAAGATTATATACAGTAAACACGGTGATTTGATGCTGTTTTATGACCTTTGGTCATTCTGAATCAATGAAATACGGAGGAGTACCAACATTTGCATCTCTGCAGCTCACTACACTGTAAAGTTGTTAGATCAGTCTAAAAATCTATGTTATGAGGTAACAGTCAATGTGTCTGAAATTCATAGAGGAATACAATTTGAATATATATTTTTAATTAACTGGTCTTATTCACTAAATGCAAGTTAAAGTTTGTTTTAATTGTTGTTTCAGTTACATCCAGTACAAAAGAAAACAATGTTTTTTTAGGAGCAGGTGCGAAACAGAACACAAGACATTTGATAAATACAATAAACATGTAGTCATACAGGACCTATACTATAGTACAACCCGCTGACTAACTTGAGACACTGTTATGGGTCAGGACAAATGTAAACATGTTCAGTATATAGTATTGAATGATTGACTAGTAGAGAGCAAGATTCCAGGCTACATCATTTGTATATGTTTTGTCAAGATTGTGCAGAAGTGCAAATGTTGCACTGTGCAAATGTGCAAATATTGGAATGAATGGGACAGTACAGGAATGTGCAAATGTGCATTGGTATTTAGTTCTTGAGAGTCAGATTGTTTGTGATAAAGAGTCTGTGGGATGAAACTGTTATACAATCTAGCAGTTTGGGTTTGATTCCTGTTTTTTCCCAGAAGGTAGTACAGTGACAAGTCTATGTGATGGGTCTCCCACAATGCTGAGAGCTTACCAGGTACAGCACTTGTTGTAGATGTCCATGAGACATGGGAGGGAGACCCCAATGATTTTCTCAGCGAACCTCATTATATGCTGGAGAGTCTTGAGGTCAGTAGCAGAGCAATTTCCAAACCAGACAGTGATGCAGTTGCTCAGGATGGACTATATGGTACCTCTGTAGAAGGTGGTGAGGATGGGGGGGTGGCAGGTGGGCTTTCTTTAGTTTTCTCAGAAAGTATAGTTGCTTTGTTATTTATGAAATTATGAAATTCTTTGTCAGCTGAACACTGAGGAATTTGGTGCTCTTGACAATCTCCATGGGGGAGCCATCAATGTTCAGTGGAGAGTGGTCTCTTCATGATTTCCTAAAGTCAACAACCATCTACTTGGTTTTGTCAACATTCAGAGACAGGTTATTGACTTTGCACAAGTTGTTTCACCTCCAGTCTGTAAGCTGACTCATCATTTGCACTGATAAGACCCACTGTTTCATTTGCAAACTTGATGATGTGATTGGAGCCGTGCATAGCTGTACAATCCTGGGTCAGTGGGGTGAACAGCATTGGACTGAGCACGAAGTCCTGTGGGACTCCAGTGCTCAGTGTGATGGTGCTGGAGGTGTTTGAACGGATCCAGACAAACTATGGTCTCACAGTCAGGAAGTCCAGGACCCAGCTTCAGAGAGAAGTGGACAGTCCCAGCAACCTGAGCTTTCCGATCAGGTCCTGAAGGATAATGTTGTTGAATGACGAGTTAAAGTCTATGAACAGCATTCTGACATATGTGATCTTCTTGTCTAGGTGAATGAGTGCAAGATGAGTGGTGCTGTCTATGGTATCACCCGTGGACAAAGGTGTCAAAAGTATTGACATTCATGACTCAGGTAGAAGTATAGATACTAGGGTTTAAAAAGACTTTTATAGAAGTTGAAGTATCAACTTAAGCTTTTTACTTCAATAAAAGTACAAAAGTACTGGTTTCAAAACTGCTTAAAGTATAAAAGTAATGTAAGGAAAACAAATGCCAAAACTTAGGCTGTGCCACAGGGGCATATAGTGCACTACCCCACCCCCCACCTCCAAAATATTTTTTTTCTTAAAGCTGTAATGACTATAATGTTATATTAAAATGGTAATGTTGACATTTTTTGGGATGTACTGGCTTCCTGTCTCAGCTGCATATATGCCCCTTGAAAATTAATACCTTGTAGTAATGTAAGAGCCATTTTGCACTAAATGTATATTTAATAGCAATTATATTGCTATTTTGTGTTTTATGTTCTTCTGGGTTATTTAGCATTATTTTAGTATTTAGAGTAAATTCTTTATTTTTCTGGCAATCAATTGCTTTCCCTGATTGCAAACTTACTCTGTACTCCATTACTCTTACCTGAGGAGATCAGGCCAGTATTTTAAGGTAGCAGTTTTTTTACCGTAGTCTGTTATGATAAGCAACATTTTTTATTTATTCCTTTGTTTGTTATCCTAGTAAAAACAATACAAACGGACTTCTTTGAAAAACAAGACAGAATAAACGTGTTTGAGGACTACACTTCGTCTCTTTCTGTTGTTTTTGGATGATTTTGGATCCGCAAGCACGAGTTAGACACTTCAAGTGCTGCCTTATAGCACTGCGTTGAGGGAAACGCCCTTAATCAGCTGTAGTCATTTCAAATATATTAGCAGACCATATATGTGTAGTACTGAACTTACGGGAGAATGACGAGACATGTGATGTGCAGGTACCAATAGGGTATCAGAATGGTATATGTTTATACTTTTCATTCAACCACTACAACATTCACTATTTCTGGATGGCGCAGTTTATCTGGATAGGATGTTTTGTGAATGATGACAAACCGAAATGAAATACGTAGAAATGACGAGGCTGTTTTTAAAATGTAAGGAGTAGAAAGTACCAATAATTAAATGAAAATGTAGAAGTAAAAAGTCATCTGAAAATAATTACTCAGTAAAGTATAAATAACCAAAATTTCTACTTAAGTATAGTAATGAAGTAGTTGTTACTTGACACCTCTGCCCGTGGAACCGTTGGGACGATACGCAAACTCCAGTGGATCTATTGAGGTTGGCAGCAGGGTTTTAATATGCCTCATGATGAGCCTCTTGAAGCTCTTCATGATGATGGGTGTGAGTGGAATGGGACAGTAGTCATTGAGGCAGGACACTGACTGTTTCTTTGGCACGGGCACAATGGTGGTTGTCATGAAGCCTGTTGGGATAACGGGGTATTTTTTTTATTACAATGAAAGAATGCACAGCCACAGTTCAAATGAACAAAAGCATGAGCTGTTTGCACTTCACATCAACCCCTGCCCACTTTCATTTGTACACTGTACACACACCTGATCCCTTTTTTGGTTAACAAGCATTTGCCATATGACATTTTTCATAACAGAACAAATGCTGTTATTGCAAAATGAAAGAATCAATACACTGAAAAGAAAATAATGAATTCAAACATATCTCTTGCTGTAGTATTTAAACATCCTTCAGCAGTAGTCCTTTTTCCACGTCTTCTGTCTACAAGTCTTCTGCCTACATTTGAATATTGAAGCTTCAGTCAATTAAAACTCTTATTGATATGATTCCTACTGATAGGTATTAGAGGAAAGAATATGTTTTAGATATTTTAAAACCAAATAAACCCACACATCAAATATTTCTGGCATCACAAAAAATAGCCCAGCTACTGTCAGAAGTATTTTATTGATAATTTTGCTTATTACAAAAATCAGTCCTGTTTTCAGAAGTGTATGGGCAAGTACAAGCATGCATACATATTTTTTGCCTCTGCAACACTGCAAGGGTTCAAATGAAGCAGTCTCGAAAAGAAAATTGCAACAGCTAAACTGTCTAGCAGCACGTTTAACTGACAGGCCACAATTTTCTGTTGAAAATTGTGCCCTTCCACAGTGAGCAAGAGGCTTTACCATCTCTGGCTGACAGAGGTGCTTTAGCCGGTTATGCATTACGCTCAGATCCGCTCTGAAGTTCTGAATAAAAAAAAAACATTTTAGAGTAACAGCCACTTAGCTGGCAAGCTGCAGAATAATAAGCACTCTATGATGGACCAGACATCAGATGACATTTACAACAACCACTCTAATTGTTTGTGTCGCTGTTTCAGGTTTATATGTCCTGCTACATATCGGCTGAATTAAATAACCAATGATGGCCAATATCTCTAGATATCTTTTTAAAAACCTCCTCATTTTGGGGGTTTTATAAGGAGAATACATTGAGATTTTGTAATCCTTGACAAGAGGACCATGTAGATATACTAAACTAAGATATGTAAGATAAGATAAGATAAGATAAGATAAGATAAGATAAGATAATCCTTTATTAGTCCCAATGGGGAAATTCAAAGTGTTACAGCAGAAAAGGGACAGTGAAGCACTCAGTAATAGAAAGAGGTATTAAAAGAGACTATTAGTAAATACTTTAAACATAAGTAAAACAATATAAAATATATAATAAAACTTCAAAAAGTAATTTGCAACTAAATGCACTTGACTGTTATACATGGGATACTGCACATTGCTGGATTAAAATAGTGCACATAATGCTGAATAAATATCACAGTATTGTAATGAATATTGCATATTGTCCAAAACTATTCAGTCATACAATTGCATCAGTAAAGTGTTTGTTATAAGGGAGTAGTGTTGGTTGTAAAGTCTAACCACAGCAGGAAGGAAGGACATGTGAAAAACGTTCCTTCACACAGCTGGTCACTGAAGGAACTGCCCAGTGCTGTCAGCGACTCATGCATTGGGTCAAAGTCATATAAATGATCTTGCAATGAAATATGAACAATTTACATGTAACAGCACTGATACTTAATGCAAATAAATCATTACATTAATATATGCGATTTGGGGTTTCATCAATCAATCAATCAATCAGTCAATTAATCAATCAATCAATCAAACAGAACTTTGTCTACATTGCATTTTTCATACAAATTTAAATTCAAAGTACTTTAAATAAAAACAATGTGTGAATCTATTCTCACTTCTTAATTATAATAATAATCTAATAGTCAGTTTGGCTCCAGAAGTCCTAGCCAATGGGCAGCTTGCTTGACTCTATGTGTCCAGACAACTGGCGAATTTGGACCCCTAAAAAAAAAATTCACTAATCACAGTGATTTATGTACGTGTCCAGGGGTGTAGCACCAAATTCTGGGTCCTATATATATATATATATATATATATATACTGCAATGCTGAAACTCTATCTATAGATAATTTTCAGATATTATGGACTGTCAGAATCAAAGCTTCAATAATACTGACTATAGCAGTCAAGTACACTTTTATTGTGCACACACAGCGATTAAAGGAATGTTTCACTCATAAATCATATTTACATGAACATCACACGTAAATCACATCCCACATATCCCAGATGTAGTTGATCAGCCAAGACGTGTTGCTTATTTGAACTGGAGTGGTGAAGCAAATGATGCAAATAAAACATGAGAACTTAATAGTCACCTAAATAGCCCATTTCAATGTTTCCATCAAAATGCATTAACAGAACATTTCTCATTCCAATCATTCTGCATCTAGACCTTTTAGGACACAGTATTACTTAAAAAATAAACCTCACTGTTAGATGCATCCTCTTCAGATAGCTACAGGGCTGGTAGAGGACTTCCAATTCCTCTGTAGTTATGGCCAGTGTTGGGAACGTTACTTTAAAAAAGTAATTAGTTATAGTTACTCACTACTTGTTCAAAAAAGTAACTTAGTTAGTAACTGAATTACTCGTTACCAGGGAAAGTAACTATTTGCATTACAGTTCAAAAAAGTTATTTGTCAAAGAATAAGGATTTTTTTTAAAAGCAGTTTTCACAGTCAGTTGAAATGAGTAGCTTTTGATATTTATTGCACATCAACAGACCAGTGCAGGATAAAATCCTTTAAAATACCAAATCTTTGTAAAAAAAAAAAAAAAAAAAGCAAAAGTAAACAGTTACACTATATAAAGTGCATTTACATCTATCAAATTCAATTAAATTCTCTCAAACTGGTTTGTTCACAACAGAAGTAAACTTAACAACAAAACCTCTATAGTCTTATTCTTCAAAAATCAAGCCTTTGCTGCTTGGCGGACTTTGCTCCGAGTCCTTTGATAGTGGACGGCTTACTATCGTCTAACTTTGTAGCTGCGTGGGCCGTTGTGAGATGCTTTATTAAATTAGAGTTGCTTACAGTAGATGTCGACAGTCTTCCCCCGAGGATATAATGTACACATTACATGCACGTTTTTGCCTTTAACCTCAATGAATTTAAAATAATGTTTATATCGCCACCTTGGAAATGCTAACTTTTCTTTGGCTTGCTCCTGATTCGCCATTTCTGCCTCTAGTACTCCATTTGTGTCGTGTGTCACTGGTGTGCTTTGGCACACGTGTAAAAACACTGGCTCTGATTGGCTACCATAACGCTGCCTTAGCCAATCGCTTACTGACTTGAGTTAAACAGGTGTTACACCGAGAACTGTGACCTATCGAGATCTGTGACTTCTTCTATCAAGTCACAGATCTCGATAGGTCACAGTTCTCGGTGTAACACCTGTTACTCCTCACTAGCCTGAGCAGAGGTCCGCTCGGATTACTGTTAGTATATCAATATATAGTAACGCACCGCTTTTAATGACCAGTAACGTCAACGGCGTTGTAACGACAGGAAAAGTAATGAATTATTTTATCCCGTTACTGACAAAATGACGTCGTTACCTAATGCCATTATTTTTAACGTCGTTATTCGCAACACTGCTTATGGCATTTATTGTCAATGTTTTTTACGGCTCACTGGAAGTCATAATGTATCCTAAACCACATCAACAAGCCTGTGAGACCTACAATCTGAATACAGTTGCATGAAGTTATGGTGCTGAATTTCTATTGAAACCAATGAGTTATTTAAGTGACTGTTGAGTTCTAGTGTCCTTGCAGTTCCAGTTCTAAACTAAATAGACCAAAATTTAGACTCCAAAAATGTGGAAAGTTTTCCTTTAAAGTGAGACTGCTGGTTGTTTATGCCCACTTGTGAAGGTACTCATCATTGATAGCAGCAGAACGATGGATGAAAGTAGCAAAAGAAAGAAAAGGATCTGCTTGAAGAGAAACTTCTACAGTGCTGTGGAAATGGTTTGTTATTCATCCGAGCCCAACTTAGTGACACGTCTTTCTGAAACATTATGTCTAGTCTCACTGTTACACAGGCAGTTCACACATATTCACTTCTCCCTCTCTCTCTC
>BRDA01040478.1:0-16353 GCA_036984385.1 Crenuchus spilurus
AGATAGATATATACTTTATTAATCCCTTGCGGGAAATTCAGGTCCCAGCACTGCTGGCAGGGCAGCCGCTTGTGCAGCGCCAACCTTAAATAATAATAATATATAAACAATAATATATGAATATGTACAAAGACGTATGTAAGGTATATTACTAATATTTCATTTAAAAATACAAAACTAAAAAATTAAAATTAATGATGTAAGTGACATGAATATTTTGTGTGTTTAATGTGAGTGTTACTGGCTACATTTCACATTTCTTCTGGCAATTGGGAGACTGTCCCCAACACTGCAGCCATACAGCAACCTGACACACACACACTGACACAAGCAAATATAAGTCAACACAAACACAACACAAGCCAACACAAAGCTAAGTGGCTGTAATCTGGCTTCATCATAACAAGTGTAGAAATTTGGTTGTGGTTTGTTGTCTTATTCCATTTCACCAATAAACTGTAACCGTGCTGGTGAATTTGTGTTTTGTTGGTGAAGAAAAGTAGAGTTCTGAATGTCAAACAAATGACTAATATTAAACTAACTTAACCAGTAACCTCCACTCTGGTTCCTGTTTACAACTAGAAAAAAGATAACCGTCATTAAAAAAGTGTCATTGTTCGGTATAAATTATTCTGTATTTTCACTTATGCAGTGGTTCTTGCTTTTTTGCGGCTGAATCATTTGGTTGCCAATTATTTGGTGCATCCCTAGTACACGTCAGTTTGGCCTTCTTCAATGGTAGCATCACTTTCATACTAACCGAAGTTCACAAAATCATACATTTTTGTACATTTGTTATTGGTTGTTGTTGTAATATCTACTACTAGTTTTTTTTGGGCCCAGTATATTGATAAATGTGTAAAATAATTGGCAGGTAACATAAATGATATTAACAGATAAACAATGGCATGGTAAACATTTAAAGTGTGGTATATAAAGACAAAGTCAAAAATATTGAAAAAGGGCCTAAATAGCCCAAGACTCTAAATGTCAAGTGGGGGAAAACTTCTATTACTTGTTAGCTATTAGCCTCATAGCTCCAGTGCAAAATATCAGACACCATAGATATCTCTGGCTGACAGGCTACATTTGGGTTAACAGCAGGGGAAAATTTATTTTCTTAAACAGACTTGCTTATGTGGGTCCTGACAAAGTATATTATCTATAAAAATGGACGCCTACCACACTCTATTTCATTATCTGAGGGCAGTTTAAACTGTGATTTGCTGGAATGGTGAAACCAGATGGCATGCTTTTATTTTAGGATTGTGGGCCCTTGATGAGCAACACCAAGGGACTATTTAGGAAGCTAATTACTAGAAGGCATCTCGAGTTCTAAAGGCTGTAGCAAGACGCTGAGGACAGAGGATGTAAGAGTGTTTACAGCAGGATTAGAGAACGAACTCGTCTTTCAGCTGTTTCTATTACAGAGAAGAGACTGCTGTGTAGATAACAATGGAGGTGTTTGTGGCTGTGGCCTGTTCTCCAGCTCGGAGATACAGCTATGAGGATGACCTTCCTACAGGGCTGACAGCTAAGGCTGCACAATGCATTAAGAGTCTAATACTTCAATACTACAATGTGGAGGTAAACAGTTTCCCAGCTATTGGGAGACAATCTCCAAAGACTGATAAGTCTAGAGTTATTGGATTTGTTCAGGGAAGCAGTCATTATCTGTGGGTGTAGATCAGTTTCTGATGTAGCATCACATTTCAGCCAGGCACAGCTCACTCAAACCTAGAAAAACAGTCCAGTAGTCAAAGTTTTATCTCTCCCTGATTGAATTTCAACTCACATTAATCAAAATGTCAAATAATGCCTACATGCCATTTTTACAACCTGCAAATAACCTGCTTAAAAAGGTTTCACACATTTGACAAGGCAAGTGTACAAGTGTGTGTTTATATTGACTTGCAAAGTAAACATGCACATTATGAGGGCAGTTTTGATCGCTCTGAACAGCATCTTTACCTCAGTTTAATTTATATAGCATCTTTCTCCAACACTTTACACAAATCTTCAAAACATCACATACAGCTTTCCAGTTCAGGACCAAACTCCAGTCCTGGAAGGCCAGATTCCTGCACAGGTTGGTGTGCAACCTGATCAAACACAGCTGATTCAGCTCAGTAGGTAAAGACCAGGTTAAGCTGTAGTGTAATAGCAGAGAAATCACTACACTGTGCGGCCCTCCAGGACTAAAGTTTGACCATCCTAGTCTTGAGTCACTCAAATGTCCAGGACAGAGTCATTATCTGTGGGTTAATAATATGAAATAGGTCTCAGGAAGCCTAGTAGATACAATGTAGCATACATTGCTACATTAATGCTAAGTATTAATCTGTTGCAAAGTACCCCTGATCTTCCAGGAATCAGCCAACCTATTTGGTATAGAGCAAGCATGCTAAAACAGCATTCACATTCTTAGTCCCTCTTTTGTTAATGCTAACATGTAATACTTAATGCCAATATACTACATGTTAACCCTGTATATTAGCACTGTTGAAATACGGAATTATTAGTAGGGTCCTTTGCTTTTTTTGGCCTGTACAAAAAAAGTATCACGTCAATATCATATTGCTATTTACGTGACTATTAGAACTCAATAGTTCTATTGTAATAGCTCAATAGTAAAACTAAACAGCCTGGTCATTTCCATGAAAATAAGTCACTAGAAGATGTGGATGCAGTCTGGCTCTAGCATTTAGCTTCCCAGATATACAGTGAGGAAAATAAGTATTTGAACACCCTGCGAATTTGCAAGTTCTTCCACTTAGAAATCATGGAGCTGTCTGAAATGTTCATCTTAGGTGCATGTCCACTGTGAGAGACAGAATCTAAAAGAAAAAATCCGGAAATCACAATGTATGATTTTTTAATAATTTATTTGTGTGTTACTGCTGCAAATAAGTATTTGAACACCTGCCAATCAGCAAACATTCTGGCCCTCAAAGACCTGTTAGTCTGCCTCTAAAAAGTCCACCTCCACTCCACTTATTATTCTAAATTAGAAGCACCTATTTGAGGTCGATAGCTGCATAAAGACACCTGCCCACCCCACACAATCAGTAAGACTCCCAACTACTAACATGGCTAAGACCAAAGAGCTGTCCAAAGACACCAGAGACAAGATTGTAAACCTTCTCAAGGCTGAAAAGGGCTACGGGGCAGTTGCCAAGCAGCTTGGTGAAAAAAGATCAACTGTTGGAGCAATTATTAGAAAATGGAAGAAGCTAAACATGACTGTCAATCTCCCTTTGACTGGGGCTCCATGCAAGATCTAACCTAATGGTGTATCAATGATCCTAAGAAAGGTGAGGATTCAGCCCAGAACTACATGGGAGGAGCTGGTCAATGACCTGAAGAGAGCTTCCAAGGATACTGTGGCTAATACAATAAGACGTCATGGTTTAAAGTCATGCATGGCAAGGACGTTTCCCCTGCTTAAATCAGCACATGTCCAGGCCCGTCTTAAGTTTGCCCATGACCATTTGGATGATCCAGAGGAGTCATGGGAGAAAGTGATGGTCAGATGAGATCAAAATAGAATTTTTTTGGTCTTAATTCCACTCGTCGTGTTTAGAGGATGAAGAATGATGAGTACCATCCCTAAAACACCATCCCTACTGTGAAGCATGGGGGTGGAAGCATCATGTTTTGGGGCGTTTTTCTGCACATGGGACAGGACGACTGCACTGTATTAAGGAGAGGATGACCGGGGCCATGTATTGTGAGATTTTGGGGAACAACCTCCCTCCCTCAGTTAGAGCATTGAAGATGGGTCATGGCTGGGTCTTCCAACATGACAATGACCCAAAGCACACAGCCAGGTTAACCAAGGAGTGGCTCTGTAAGAAGCATATCAAGGTTCTGGAGTGGCCTAGCCAGTCTCCAGACCTAAACCCTATAGAAAATCTTTGGAGGGAGATCAAACTCCGTGTTTCTCAGCGACAGCCCAGAAACCTGACTGATCTGAAGAAGATCTGTGTGGAGGAATGAGCCACAATCCCTGCTGCAGTGTGTGCAAACCTGGTGAAAAACTACAGGAAACATTTGACCTCTGTAATTGCAAACAAAGGCTAATAATAACATTACTTTTCACAGGTGTTCAAATACTTATTTGCAGCAGTAACACACAAATAAATTATTTTAAAAAATCATACACTGTGACATTTGACAGGCACCCAAGATGAAAATTTCAGACCCCTCCATGATTTCTAAGTGGGAGAACTTGCAAATTCGCAGAGTATTCAAATACTTATGTTCCCTCACTGTAACTAAAGAAGCAATATCTTGACTCCTAATGTGTCTTATGCTGGTCAACTACACCTGTTTTAAATATAATTTCTGGGTGATGTATTCCTTTAACCCTCTGGAGTCAGCTCTCCTGCAGGCAGAATATCAACAGAAATTCCATATAAACCCATATATAACTCTGATATTTTATCCTAGAAACAAAACTAAACATATCCTGGAAACCTTAAAAGGTTCTATTTTTCACATGGAAATAGCTTGAATCAAATTATATTTTAGATATTTGTGAGAGAGGATTAAATAAGCAGAGACATGTCTGTGAGAGCGAGTCAGACAGCAGTGCAAATTTTCCCAGCAAAAGCGTGATCCGTCATTCATATGATAATGATATGGTAGTTCCAGACATTCCATTGGTTGTTTCCAGTGGCTTGGAATCTGTGGAACGTGAATTGAACAAAAGAGCTTTTAACTGAGTGTTCACACCGCTCTCATTAATATTCAAAGTAGGGTTTGTGGCTGAGGAAAACACAATTAGTTAACATTAGTTAAGCTTTAGAAATTAAACCACATACAATTTCTAAAAGCTGTAATGACCAGTGTGGAGCCAACACCTCTGCTTATTCAGTTCTGAGCTCAAAAGTATTGACTAGAAATGTTTAGAGAGTGTTTTCAAAACATATCAGCACATCTGAAAATAGGTTTTTGGAAAGTCTAACTTTAGAGCAGATTTAATCAAAATATAGATTTATGACACTCTTACTGTTTTGACACCATTGTTGCTGAACAAAAGCCTGTGTAACACTTTGGTAAAAATCATTTTAGATGGGTGTAATTGTAAAAAAGTCAAGGCATGTCAGACTACATCAGTGTCTGAAATACCCTCAGACTCCAGAGGGTAAGCCAGTGCTCATCAACACAGATACTTCATGACTTGAATCATTTCATATGCACTAATGCTCATTTTCCAGTGAATCTGAAATATTTATATCTTCCATAAATTTGCTACAGTTAGAGCAAGACCTGGGCACAAGTAACCAACCACTCCAACTTCACATGTGCAAATACAGAAAACAAATTTGGACATATAATCAATAGTGATGCACAGAATATTCAGCAATCAAAACTATTTGGCCAAAAATGGCAAAACACACTTTCAGTGTTCTGCTGAATAAGTGTCAAGACAGAATAATTTATATCAAACAATGTTTTAATGGCAGTTCCCTTTTTGGACATTCAGAATTGTGCTTTTCCTCACCAACAAAACACAGATCCATTTGCACAGTTAGTTTAGTGGTGAAATGGAAGAAGACAACTACATACACAATATTTACTAAACTACACTTGTTATGAAGAAGCCAGAATACAGCCGCTTAGCTTTGTGTTTGTGCTCCAGTGGCTGCAGTGTAAGGGCCCTCTCACAATTACCAGAAGAAATGTGAAGTGTTTCAGTGTCTGTAGCCAATGACACTCACATTAAACACACAAAACATCCATGTGACTTACATCATTCATTTTAGACATTTTCATCATTTTTATTAAATATTAGTAATAATGTAACATGCATACATATATACAAACATAAAATAATCAATTAAACTTGATATAAAACCTATTAATGTCAAACCAACTTAAAATACAGACATTCACTCCTGACTACAAGACTTATTACTAATTTTATAATCATTTATAGAAATGAAGAATTCGGCCTTTGGACAAATGTATCATCTTGTTTGGTTTTGGACAAAAAAGTCAAATTCGGTGAATCTCTAATAATCAATTCTCCATTTGTGTTCATCAGCCAAAGGCCTGCTATTCTGAGTGAAGTCAACACAGGAGCGAAAAAAATAAAAGGACTCTGGCAAAAGTGACCATCAGAAACTTTTCTTACAGTTCATGAAAACCTGAGGAAACAAAACTCACCTGAATGTATTCATGCCCTAGTTATAGTCCTGTATGAAGGAGAAGTTTGCAAAGGAATGTGATAACTCTTCTTGAGAATAAAGAGGCAGGTTTAGAGATAAATAAAGCACATCCTGTTCAGAAAGAACATAGCATATTCCTCAAAATGCTACACGGAAAAGCAGGTTAAGACCATGAGAAGTGCGGAAAGGCTAAAGAAATATCGGTGACCTTAACTGTAGCATGTTTTCCCAGCCAAGTTATTGTGAATTTTGAACAAGGCTGAGAGAAAAGGTTTCTCAGATAAACGATGATGTAAAAAGCTGTAAGTCTGGTATCTGTTCATTTGTTTAATTCTTATTGTTTGACATACAGCATATACAGGTAGTCCTCGATTTACGACGTTGATCCGTTTCTACGTTGAGTCGTAAACCGAATTTCTTGTAAGTCGAAACATGCATACATACTGTACATAAACAACATACTGTAAGCACCTATACTAACAGTAATGATCAAAAAACACATATAAAATACATTTAATAATGAAATGAAACAGCCGTGTAACCGTGTATTCTTCCGCCGCGCACACCAAACACGAAACAAGGCTTTAGACAGTAAATGGGAGATGTGTCGTAACCATGAAACATCGTAAATCGGGGACGACCTAACCCGGGGACTACCTGTACACAGTGGTGAACTGCACAAGTAGCCAGCTTATAGTAGGGCTGGGACAATATGGCCTAAAATACATATTGCGATATATTGAGCAGTTCACCTCTATAACAATAAATGGCCGATAATACTAATACACACACACCCCAAAAATAAAGAATGTGTTAGGCCAACATAAATACTTCACAGCCAGTTATATTGATGGTAAAATTCCCTTTTTATTACCACTTTAATTCACTTTAAAGCATAAATAAATGAAGAAAATGTCTTGGACAGAAAAGACACCATTAACCTCATCAATACACTCACTCCTGGGGTGGTATTTAGAATTTACATTAAAAAGCTCCTGTTTGTATGTTTACGGTAAATATGCTTTCTGATGTTGCATCTGTTCATAAGAACTTTGCACATAGGACATTTTTCATAAAGTGTGGGGCCATAAAAATAATTGTAGGTCTCTGAAAGGTTAGTATTGACAGTAATTGGCTTTTGACACAGCAGTACAACATAAATTGTACAATATCTAACAATGTATATAATTATATAAATATGTTTAAGCCTCAAATGACAACAAGGTATATAAACCTTGTTGAGTAAACTGTTTTAAAAGTTGTAATGTGAGGCTTAATCATATGTGCAGTTTACAAAGTCTGATATTTACATAGTCTGATATTTACATAATTAGCCTGATATATAATTATATACAGCTATGACATGTTCAGCATTGTAGATAACTTATATGTTAGATATTGTGTGACTTATTGTACAGCCTATGTTGTCCTGTTGTGTCAAAAGACTGTTATTGTGTTAACTGACTTACCTTCATGCTGGACTGCTCGGTTAAAATGTAGTGTGAGATGACTCCTAAGTTTACTGGCTGATGTTGGCTTAAAACATCAGCAGTCATGGCCTAGTGGTAAGGATTTGGTCTTGTGACCAGAAGGTCGCTGGTTCGATCCCCAGACAGGACATGACTGAAGTGCCCTTGAGCAAGGCATCTAACCCCCTAACTGCTCCCCAGGTGCCGGTGGATAAGGGCTGCCCACCGCTTCGGGCACAAATTCTCACTAGTGTGTGTGTGTTTCACTGCATGAATGGGTTAAATGCGGAGGTCAAATTCCGTTGTGTGAAAAATCACATTGGCTAAATTGGTTGATCTTAATCTTAATCTTAAAATACTCTATGGAGCAAAACGGGCAATGATATTTGTCGCAGCATGTGTCACATCGCTCATATATCGGCAACGATCTTCCTTCTTGTATGGAAATATGCATTGCAACACACATAACCGTTGCAAACCTCCTTTAACATTGACAGTTTACATGTGTTTGCTGCGTATGTGCTGCCACTGGTGTGAAACTGCTGGCGTAAATCCGTGGCTCAGCAGTCAGACCATTCTACGTATGGCCGCACTGGTAGGGCAGCCTGTAGTCACGTGACAGCACGGAGCGCAGCGTCTTAAAGGACATGAACTATCCTCTGCACTTAAAACAGAGTTTATAGTGCGTGTCTAGAACCTGAATTATGGGAACCCGTATGGTAGCCGGGGCAAAGCTGCTCATGTTTTTAGTGCAGAGATGGATAAACTTTAAAAAATGAGTTTACAACTTACTCAGCATCCTTGAACTGCAAACAACACAACCATAAAATTGCTGTAAAGAGGATTCTGCTAAAAGTAAAGAGCTACATCTCTCCATTTTGCTTGTTTTTATGCTGTTCTTTCATTAGTGGCCACATAATCTCACGTTTTTTAGATCGGACATAAACACAAACCATAGTGGATGGAAACACGACTTCATTAACTTGTTTTCTGCAAACATTTCGTAAACACACATAACATTAGTCTGTCCTGGAGATCTGGTAACCTGCAGAACTGAGCTTCAACATTAATCTAACATGCCTGAACCAGGTAATAAAGTCTATGAAGTTCATAAATATCACAGCCAGGTGTGCTGGATCTGAACTCTCCAGGGTCGTAAATCTTCAGGACCAGGACTGGGCTCCTCAGGTTTATGTAATAAAATCTCACAAATGTTGTTCTATTTATTTAATCCTCAATAAAATACACATTTATGCAACTATTCTCCAACTTGGAATTAAAACAGGTTGTGCCAATGTGCTATTAAGATTTATTTAAACAATCTCTGGGGTGGCAAGATGGCTTAGTGGTTAGAGGTCTTGGGTTCGAGACCCCTTCTGAGCAGATGTTCCATGTTCTCCCAGTGTCTGTGTGCAGGGTTCGCGCTGGCCGCTCGAGGAGAACATGTCATCAGTACGCCACGCTGGCTAAAAACAAATTTTCTAACGCATGTCGAATTCAAATCGCCACAAAAATCACAAAATCTGGCAATACTCCGCGAGCTGTCTGCCATCTTGAGTTTATCTGCTGCTCCGTAAACAACTGAAATAGCCCGAAGCAACATCGTCAGGAAAATAACCGCGAAATAATTGAGATAGGTGGGTCTCTAAATGCTGATTGGTTGAGAAGTTTCGTGTGTAGAAAATTATAGTATCCCATAATTCTGTGCGTTCATTGATAGTATTTTTACAGTTATTCCCAGGCTTGTGAGAGACTGTCTCTGCAATAAATGAACAAGTCGACAAAGCTGTACACATTGGACATTTTTTATTTTGAATTCAATTGTTGCTCTATATTTTCCATTTTAGCACTCTTATTTGCCCTACAGAGAGTAAATATCTATAAATATCTGTAAATATGATCAGAAATCCATTACACCAATGGATTTCTGATATGATGTACATGTAAATGCCTGTGGTCAAGATTGGCTAACTGTGGCTAAAGTGTGGCTAACTGTCTTCGCCACAGGTAGCTGTTAAATCTGTGGCTAGTCAAATCCTTATGTGGCTAAGAAAGTTTTAAGCCCTTTAGCCACAATGGCTAACAGGTTTCATGAGCCAGTGCCAACCCTGTGTGTGGGTTTCCTTACACAGTCCAAAAACATGGCGGTCAGGTGGATTGGGTACTCTAGGTTGACCGTACGTCCGTATGTGTGTGTGTGCACACCCACCGATGGATTAGTACCTTGTCCTGGGCTTAGTTGAATTGTGTAATACCCTGCCCTGCGCCCAGTGAGGGGGTAGGGGACTAACCGCGACCCTGATAAGGATTAAGCGGGTGTGATAATTTATGGATGAATGAAATGAATAAACAATTTCTGCGCCCATTGGCCAAATGGGTGTCTATATGTAAATGTCTTTGTGACATCACAGTTTTGAACTAAACTTGCTAACCTGCAGCATCAAACTCATCAAAAAAAAAAAAAAAGAATGAAAACAATACACTCCACTAGAAACATTTGAGGATTCCTGAAAAGAAGGTTCTTTTAAGAACCATGTGCATTTTAAGAACCTGTTAAAAACAGACTGGGTTTGTCCATGAACCTACATCTGCTGGTGCAGCAATCTGAGGAACACCTAGAAGTTATTCTAGATCATCTTAGAGTGCAGTACATTTTGGTACTGTATAGAAAGCTTTTGCTGAGTCTTGTGGATTAAATAAGAACACCCCTCTGCAGTCTGACTACTGCAGTCATTCAGTTTGATTAGAGACTAATTTTCTAACTACGCAGTAAATACAACCTAAATATCATCAACACTAACAACACACACTGAGAGCAAACACTGCTTGTTAGCATGTCATACAGCAGAACCTGGCTGAGCTACAAGCTCCTCCTGACGTGACTCTGACGCCGCTCTGAAAGCGACAAGATCAGTAAAGCCAACGTGTTGAAACAGGAGGATGTCAGCTGAGATCAGTGTGGAAGAACATGATGGGGGATGGTGAAGGTTCAGGTAAACGGGAAAAGGTTACGGCAGGTCAGAGGGAAGCTGAAGTCCAGATTCCACATCTGGAGGTCATGCAGACCCTGTGTACACCTGGTTGCTTTATAAGACAAGTATGTAGACATCCTAATTAGATTTTAACCACGTTTTCACTTAAAAATTAATCAAAGCATCACTGATCAGTCGCAGCATAATTATGCAAATCAGCATTTTCAAAGCCAATAGGCTGACTGGTCTCCCATAATGCTTGCTGATGATGAGGGATGGAAAGTTCCACTCATTTTCCTGAACGGATTCAACTGTTTTGCTTAAATATATCAGATGTTCGATTGTACTAGGTGTGTACTGGCAAGAGCCTGGTCATAAGATACATACAGGAGTTAAGGGAAACTGTAAACAAGGGAATTTTGTAACTTTAGGAAACTGCATCTTTACACCACGTGTTTCTGTTTGAGTGGAAGAGTCTAATGGTTGAAGATAGATTACAACACTGCCATCTAGTGGTCGGGGGTTTAAACTTCTGTTACCACTCATGCCCCACACACAATGACAAGTGACTGCTGGGGGAACCCCTTCACCAATTGACGATTGGTCCTTGGGGGACCCCCAAAATGGCAATCAATTGGTGGGGTAACCAATCCACTGCCTTCTCAATGACAACTGGTGGAAGCGGAAACTACCACCAATTAGCAACTTGCCAAGGGCCAACCTAAATGAAAATCCAGCTCTGAATTTTGTTCCCAGGCCACTCCCAACAGCACGAGACGACCCGCAAAAGTTACAACTGATAAGACAACAGCAGCCAGCAGTTGGCTTAATGTGTCACGGCTTCCAGTCAGAAGTGCTTGCGAGAAACTCAATCATGCTCCATTTCTCCTACGCCCACCACTCCATCTAACTCCACGTCGTCAACAGTGAACCCACATTTGGCAACGGCTGAAAAATTCTGGATCAGCATGAACACTGGAATGCTACGCCATTCACACGCTCATCCAAAGCAGCCATCTAAATGAGTCAAATCCACCATGTGTTATCTCCTCATAGCAGCTCAAATCCAGGCTGGCTCCTAAAGGCCCTTTCTCAGCAGCAGCCAAGCCGGTCAGTCTCTCACCCAGCGCATGCTTGGGCAGCTCAGCACTGCTGGATTGTGGCATGAGTTGCTTCCCCTGAGGGGAAAAGTGCATTCAGTGCTGCAGAACAACAACAACAATCCTGGAACAAGAGATGCAGCTGGTGGGGCGAGAAGACACTGAACAGCAGGAACAAGGGCTAGAAAAGAAGTTTCTGCCAGTTTTAACTAGTCCAGAATCTCTGCAGGCCCTGCTAGAGCAGACGTTTGTGTACTAAAGTGATAGTTTGGCGAAGAAACAAAGTTTACCCTTTTCACATTCTGGAGAACCTGCTAACATTTCAACCACATGAATTTGTTGCAAATCGAGATTGTTATGTGGGAATATGTTAATTAGTAAGGATGCACCAATCCAATATTAGGGTGCAAACTCAGACATAGACAGTGAGGCACTGAAAATTCGAAAACCGAAATTATTCGGCCGAAAAAAGGGCAAAAACCACATAAGTGAGAAGACCAAATAATTTATATCGAGCAAAGATGTTTTCATGACACTAGTCACCAGTTAACAAAACACAGATTCACCAGCGCAGTTAGACAAACTACAAGCACAATTTTTACAAAATTACACTTATGATGAAGCCCGAATGCAACCGCTTAGCTTTGTGTTTGTGCTCCGGTGGCTGCAGTGTTAGGGACCGTGTTAGGGTAATTCTCACAATTACCAGAAGAAATGTGAAGTGTTTCAGTGTCTGTAGACAATTAAACAAACAAAACATACATGTGACTTACATCATTCATTTGAGACATTTTCATCATTTTATTAAATATCAGTAATAACGTAACCTACATGCATCTTCATACTTCATATTATTGTCGTGTAATTTTTCTACTATTTGTTTTATATACAAATATAAAATAATAATCAATTAAATTCATGTTATTAACCCTAATCAAATCAAATTATATACAACTTTGTCACAACAACTTCGTCACATCACCTGATGTGAAGGCAAGTGAAAATTTTGGATGCATAGTCCCTGCCATACTTAAAACAACAAAAAATTTATGTCAAACCAATTTACTAAACTACAGACATACATTCCTGACTAACTACAAGACTTATTTTGGAAAATGATTTAGTTACTAATATTATAATTGAAATAAATGAAATCTATGTTCGGTATTTGGCCAAAAGTTCAATTTTGTTCGATTTCAGCCAAAAATTTTCATTTCAGTGCATCCCTAGTAATAAACTCTGCCAGTTATACTTGGCAGCATAAAAATACAGACTCAAGAAAACAACTTAATTTTAAGATGTTAACAATAAGAGATAACAGCCAATGGCTTCAAGCTAATAGGTGACTATTAACTAGTGTTGAACTGATATGGGTTTTTAAAAGCCATTGCCAATACTTGGGGCAACTAATGGCTGATGTATATTTCAGATATTTTTTTTTTACTTTTTTTAAAACAAAAATAAAAATGGTCAGTCATATCTTCACTGCCTGTAGATTTGCGATACTAGCACTAGGGGAAGCACTAACATTGTTCAACATCAGCTACACTGATAACACTGCCTGTAAGTTAGCCATTTTTGCTTACTGGCTTCGTCAGTGCAAAACAATCATCAAATTATTTAAAAACAGCAATAATAAAACTGATTAATCAGTCTGTCAGGACTATTAACTTCATTTATGACTACCCATCTTAGCATGTCTAGTTAAGCTTTCTTTATGCTGTATGTTGATTTAAGCAAACAGCTTCCATTCACTGTTTGCTATTGTGGCTAAGTCACAACCACAAAACCAACCAAACACAGTACAGTCATTTGAGATGTTTTTTTTTTTGACACTTTAAGCTGAAGCAGAGCTAAATGGCAACACTTGCCACCCCATAAAGACTACATAGAAGCTGTGGACTTGTTATATCATCACAGATATAAAGAAGGTCTATTAAAATCCCAGTTCAACAGCACTTTGCCAAGAGTTCATTCGACACCTCTGCTTCAGATCTAAGAACAGGTGGAACAACCTAGCCAAGCTTTTAAATTAGAATTACCAGTGAGGGTACCGAGAGACTGTATGCTGGTCACTTTGAGGTGGTACATATTTTTTTTTTTTTTACACACACACGTTTGCCCTGACAATATTTACTACAGTAACCTATATGACCTGACAATTACTTTACAGCTTGACATACTGCATGAATGGAACACACATATACATACATATATACATATATATATATACACATATATACACATATATATACATATACACATACACATACACACACACACACATATATACATATATATAATTTGAAAAATACTATAAAAACACAAACATTTTCAGTGTTATGAGCTGTAAATGTAAACATATGATAAAAAGAAATGAAGAGAAATCATATAAATAAAAATAAAAGATAAACAAAAACAGGTATGAGGTTCCTTTCGGGCAGGTTCTGCTGCACTGTGTTGCTTTCGCACAGATATCTCGCCCCTCACACCTCACTACTTTTACAGTAAATATATTTTAGATCACACTAAAAATGATCATCTCTCTGAATTAATTTGGTCCTTCAACATAAAAAAATAAAACAAAAACATAGCATTAGCTACAATTTTGTATTAAATTCTCTGTAATTTTTCATATTTTCATTAACCTTGTATCACAAATCAGATTTCATAAGAAAAATTATTTAAAATAATAATAATAAAAAAATAATAATTATTTGCCCAGAAAAAAAGTCCTGGGGTGAAAATCTCTCTCAGCAAGTCTACTAGCTATGTTATACAGTGGGGGAAAGAAAAGTATTTGGTCAGCCACTGATTGTGCAAGATCTCCTACATAGAAAGATGAGAGAGGTCTGTAATTTTCATCATAGGCACTTCAACTATGAGAGACAAATGAGAAAAAAAATCCAGGAAATCACATTGTAGGATTTTTAAAGAATTTATTTTTAAATTATGGTGGAAAATAAGTATTTGGTCAATAACAAAAGTTCAACTCAATACTTTGTAACATGACAGAGGTTAAATGTTTCCTCTAAGTCTTCACCAGGTTTGCACACACTGTAGCTGGTATTTTGGCTCATTCCTCCATGCAAATCTCCTCTACAGCAGTGATGTTTTGGGGCTGTTGCTGGGCAACACAAACTTTTAGCTCCATCCACAAATTGTCTAGGCCACTCCAGGACCTTTACGGAGCCACTCCTTCACTGCCCGAGCAGTGTATTTGGGATAATTTTCATGCTGGAAGGCCCAGCCACGTTTCATGTTCAATGCTCTTACAGATGGAAGGAAGTTTTAGCTTACAATGTCACGATACATGGTCCCGTTCATTCTTCCCTTAACATGGATCAGTCATGCTATCCTCTTTGCAGAAAAACACCCCCATGCTTAACAGTAGGTCTGGTGTTCTTGGGATGCAACTTGGCATTCTTTTTCCTCCAAACATGGTGAGTGGAGCTGATACCATTTGGGTCTCATCTGACCACATGACCTTCTCCCATGCCTCCTCTGGTTATTGGCGAACTTGAAATGGGCCTGGACATGTGCTGGCATGAGCAGGGGGACCTTGAATGCCCTGCATGATTTTGAACCATGATGGCATAGTGTGTTACTAATGGTTCTCTTTGAGATTGTGGTCCCAGCTCTCTTCAGGTCATTGATCAAGTCCTCCTGTATAGTTCGGGGCTGACTCCTGACCTTTCTCTGAATCATCCTGAGCCCATGAAGTGAGATCTTGCATGGAGCCCCAGACAGTCATCTTCTGTTTCTTCCAGTTTCTAATAATTGTCAACAGTTGTTGCCTTCTCACCAAGCTGCTTGCCTATTGTCCTGTAGCCCATCCCAACCTTGTGAATGTCTAAAAGTTTGTCCCCGTTGTCCTTAGAAAGCTCTTTGGAGTGTGATTGATTGAGAGTGTGGACAGTTGCCTTTTATAGACATGAGTTCAAACAGGTGCAATTAATACAAGTAATTAGTGCAGAATAGGAGGATTTCTTAAAGAACTAACAGATCTGTAAAAGCCAGAATTCTCGCTGGTTGTTTAATGACCAAATACTTATTTTCCACCATAATTTACAAATAAATCCTTTAAAAATCCTACAATGTGATTTCCTGCATTTTTTTTCTCGTTTGTCTCACATAGTTGAAGTGTATCTATGATGAAAATTACAGACCTCTCTCGTCTTTCTAAGTAGGAGAACTTGCACAATCAGTGGCTGATCAAATAAATTTTTTCCCCAGTGTAGAATCACATTTCATTGAGGCACAGCTCACTCAACCTGGAAAATACTGCAGTATTTCACCTCTCATGACTATGTGAAACCAAAATGTCAAGTAATGTCTGCATGCTAGGTTCAGCAAAAGACTTCCATTTAGAATATTAATGAGAATTTTCCTTAAATTAGAAACAGGCTGAATTTGATGGGAACTCTAGTGTGTATGTTCCTATATTTTAGATATTAGCATAACAGCACACTCTGAATTTTCACATTTCTAATGGGATTCATTTGAATAAAATGTACTAATTTAATTTAATTAGATATTATCATCATCAACATGGAGAGTGAATAAGGATTTTGTTGGTCATAGGTGTTCATGAACTGTTCTTAAAATAACATGCACACTCAGCAAAGCTAAGTCA
>BRDA01040482.1:0-18768 GCA_036984385.1 Crenuchus spilurus
TTGGTGCTTTGGTCAGATGACACCAAAATAGAGCTTTTTGCCAACAAACACTGTAAGCGTAACACCAAGGATGAGTACGCAGAAAAACACCTCATGCACACTGTTAAGTATGGGGGAGGATTGGTGATGCTTTGGGCCTGTTTCTACTCCAAAGGACCTGGGAACCTTGTAAGGATACATGGAATCATGAACTCTTTGAAATATCTGGACATTTTGAATCAGAATCTGGTGGCCTCTGCTCGAAAGCTGAAGATGGGTCATCACTGGGTCTTTCAGCAAGATAATGACCTTAAACATGTGGCCAAATCTACTCAAAAATGGTTCACAAGGCACAAAATCAAGCTTCTATCATGGCCATCTCAGTCCCCAGACCTCAGCCCAATAGAAAACCTGTGGGGTGAGCTGAAGAGGAGAGTGCATAGGATAAGACCCAGGACTCTGGACAATTTAGAGAGGTTGTGCAAAGAGGAATGGTCGAAGATGCCTCTTTCTGTATTCTCCCATCTTGTGAAAAGTTATAGGAGAAGACTAAGTGCTGTCTTGTTGACAAAAAGGAGGTTGTACAAAGTACTAAAACCAGGGGTGCCAATAATTGTGGCACACATGATTTCATTCAAAAGATTTATTTCTTAATGTGTGATTTTTTTCCACCAAATAAAGGCACTTGAATTAAAGCTTAGATTTTTCTTTTTTTTGCATTGTTGCCCTATATTATTTTTCTTAAAAAAGAATTTATTAGAAGCCAAAGAACAATTCTTAACCAGGGATGCCAATAATTATGGATAATTATATATATATATGCTTTTTGTTTAGATTAGATTAAACTTAACACAACAGAATTTGATCACATTTAACTCATCTGTGCAGTGAAACACACACACTAGTGAAAACACTAGGCTGTGAGAATGTGTCTGAAGTGGTGGGCAGCCCTATCCACAGTGCCCAGGGAGCAGTTGAAGTTAGGTGCCTTGCTTCATTCATGACCTGCCCGGGGACCAAACCAGCGATCTCTAACCACGGCTGGCCTTTTTATATTTGTCTAGAAATAAATGTGAAGCCTTTAAAGCAGAAACCTTTCAAATACCTTTTAGATATACAAATAGCATACATTCAAATAGAATTCAGCTATCTAAAATTTTGACGTATAATAATAATAATAATAATAATAATAATAATAATAATAATTATTATTATTATTATTATAAATAAACACTATTATTTAATCTAAAGTTTTAAAGTTGTTTTTGGATGCACTGTGATCTGATTCCAGTCCATGGAAGACTTCATCAGGGGCTTTGAGAAATGGTTTCACATAGATGGCTGGGTTGCTATGGATTTGTTTGCACACCATCTGTATATAAATGTGTCAGACAAAGCCAACTTATTTGGAGATTGGGTTCATCATGAGCTGTTCCTTTTTCTTTTGGAGAAAACCAAGCTTCATCCTTTCCCATTCTCAATGGGATCTAATGTGTATAATTATGTGTAATATTCACAATATCTCAGGGTGGCAGAATGGTTATATTTGCATGTAACTTCACATCAACTTTGTTTCAGTGGGCACTCTGATTCTAGTCTGGAAATAGGGGCTGTAAATGTCATTAAGCTCTCAAAAATAAAAAAAAGAAGTATAGAACATAAGTCTGTACATGGTACATAAAAAGGTCAACTGGTTTAAATGCTGACTTTTGGTTGACCCTGTTTGGGAGATAGGTAATTTATTGATGCTCAAATGCCAAATAAACAACTTAACATGATAATAATAGTTCTAAGCCATCAGAGGCCCAGTAAAAAAAGGAAATGAGATGAGAAATGTGCAAAAGATAAAAGTATGAAGCTGCTGTGGCATCTCTTTATGAGTACCACATTGCCATGCATAGTACTGAATAGATAAAAAAAATTATATTAGTTAATCTATGTTACTTGTTTTGATTTTACACAAAGGGCACATTAGACTTCAAAAATGTGAAACCATTTGTTTAACCCCCTGGAGTCATTAATTAATTAATTAAGTAAAATAAAACACTTATATAACTCTAAGATTTTATGCTCAAAACAAAACTAAACATTTGCAAATTTAGATAGCTTTGAATTGAAAAATATTTTTAGATTCTTGTGAGAGAACTGAAACTAAGCAGTGACACATTTTTCACAGTGAGTCAGAGTGCTGCACTTTTTTCCCCCACACACTCACACAATCTGTCATTCATATTATGAAGACAAGGAAATTCTGGACTCATTGGAGGATTTGCATCCTAGGAATGTGTGCAAATTCCCTTTTGTCTGTATAAACAAGGAATTCTGCACTTGAACAAAGAGCTCTCATCTAAGTATTCCTCTCACCTGAGATAGCTCTCACCTATCACATGAATATTCAATGTAGGCTTAGTGGCTGAGGAAAACAGAGTGTCAACTCACATTTGTTAAGCTTTAGAAATAAAACTACATACAATGTCTAAACACTGTAATGAGCAGTGTGTAGCCAACACCTGTTTATTCAGTTCTGAGCTCAAAAGTCTTGGCTAGAAATGTTTAGAGTGTGTTTTCACAATATATCAGCACATCTGCTTTTTTTTTTTTTTGAAAATCTAAGTTTAGAGAAGATTTAATCAAAATATAGATTCATAACATTCTTACTTTTTTGACACTGTTTGACACAAAAATTGACATAAAAGGAAAAACATGAATAATGAAAGATAGACGCAACAGAATAGACATTTGAGGACTAACAGAAATAGTTTCATAGCATGTTCTTAATACAGATTCACAGCAAATACAGGGTACGCCTAATACCACATACAACAGCATATACTCTCAACTCAGCTTTATTTATAAAGCACTTTAAAACAGCACCAGCTGACACAAAGTGCTGTACAACAGATATATTACAATAAGACAATTAAAACAGTTGAGACAATAAAGTACTAAAATGAAAAATAATATTTTATATAAAAATATTTTAAAAAACGTAAAAAAAAGTAAAACTACCAAATAATAAATAAATAAAAACAGAAGGTACAGTCTTAGGTTAAATTAAAAGCCAGTGAATAAAAATGGGTTTTAAGATTAGTTTTAAAAACTGTCAAAGAAGACGCCTGTCTAATATGCACAGGTAAATCGTTCCATAATTTTGGAGCAGCAACCGAAAAAGCTCTATCCCCTCTCAGTTTACGTCTTGATCTTGGTATCTCCAGTAGCAGCTGATCAGCTGACCTGAGGCACCGAGCAGAGACATGGGGATGAAGCAGCTCAGCAAGGTATGGCGGGGCGAGTCAATTTAGAGATTTAAAAACAAATAAAAGGATTTTAAAACTAACTCTAAAATGCACTGGTAGCCAGTGTAGAGAGGCAAGTACAGGAGTTATGTGCTCTCTCTTTCGTGTACTTGTTAAAAGCCGAGCGGCAGCATTTTGCACTAACTGGAGTCGTTTAAGGGAGGATTGACTAACTCCACAATAAAGTGCATTACAGTATAATTTCTTCATATGTGTTAAAGGTTTTTATAAATGTGTTATTTATTATTATTTCAGGTAATAATAATTAAAAGTGGCTTTCTGTAATAATAATATTCTTTACAAAGCCAGAAACAATAGCAATTAGAAAAAGCAGTGCAAAGTCAGAAATTGGGGATAAAAAGAAGTTCAGTAATAGAAGAGCAGACATGAATGCACAATGAGCAATATTGCATATGTAAGTGAACAGGAAAAAAAATTAGTTTATTAATTTATGGTGTTTACATGGGTTAGTCTGTGGGTCTTCGTAGAGCATCAGCTGTTGATTATGATCAGTATAACTGACTGTCAGAACAGAAGATACATGTGTCTAAATACTGCAGCCAAGTTATTCAAAAATAATTCACAAATGCTCAGATATTTGCACTGAGACTAATCGCCCCACTGGCACCATTAACCAATGCTGAGTGCCACCAGTTCCATGTGAACTTTATGTAGTACAATGCACTGTATACCCACTCTACAGCAATGACCACGAATCCACATTAGTGTCCCTGGTTAAGAAATAATAATATTTATGAATCAACAAGAACTGCAATAATTGGTCTGCACTATTTGAATTACTCTAATTCAATACTTAATCACATATCACAGAAATAAGAGACATTTGGTTAATTAATTTTACTAGTTAATTAATGTTATTTGTTACTGTAATCATTTTTATGGCTTCAATTTCACTTTTTCAATTTCAATTTCAATTAATTTTTTTTTCAGTCATTTTTTAAAAATCATTACAACTCTTTCCTTAATTCTAAAAATCTAATATTTATTCATTTACTATTTACTAATTATCTGGCAACTATGAAGTTGCATATTGGATTCTGAACATCTTAAACTAGATTTTTAACAAATTATTTGAAATAAAGCTTTTTAACAGTGATTTCAAACTTTGAAAATGTAGCGTAGGAGGTGGATGTGCTTTAGGTTTCAGGCTAAAACAGAATCAGCCTGATTATGTCTGACAGCAAGGTCCTGCAGTTGCCCTGCTTTGTAATTTTCCTCAAATCTCATAACTGTAATAGTTCCAAAATGTTAAGACTGTGATGTGATTGAGCTGTCAGCTGCAATCTGAATGGCTGCAAATGCATGGAATGATGGGAAATAATCCCTAAGGTGCATTTAGCTTTTTATGTGGGTGAAAAGCATATTATGACATCTAGTTCAGAAAAGCTAAATTCTAAATTCTGTGTATTGTGAAAACTTGTAACCACTTTAGGTTACCCATTCTATTTACATATTTAAGTTTTTTAATGCACTGGAGTCTGAGGGTATTTCAAAACAGTAAGAGTGTCATAAATCTATATTTTGATTAAATCTGCTCTAAACTTAGACTTTCAAAAAACCTATTTTTAGATGTGCTGATATATTGTGAAAAAACAGAGGTGTCTGCTTCACAATAGTTAGTCTTCAGAAATATTATTTCTATTGTATATCCATAAATATAATTTTATTTGTTAGGATTAAGAAATGTGAGGTGACACTATGTTTTCACCCAGTCACTAACCTTACATTGAATATTCATGAGATATCAAAATCAAATCAAATTTATTTATAAAGCACTTTTTACAATTGATGTCACAAAGCAGCTTTACATGGTCAGTAATAACAAACACCAGATCATTTATCCCTAATCCCCCTGGATCTACAACCTTTCTATAATGTAAAGTATTAATTACCAAAAGCCAAACTAAATAGATATGTTTTCAGCCTAGTCTTAAAGGTTGAGACTGTGACTGAGTCCCGAACATTGTCTGGAAGGTTATTCCAAAGATGAGGGGCCATATAAGAGAAGGCTCTTCCCCCTGCTGATGATTTCTGAATTCTGGGAACTATCAAAAAGCCAGCACCCTGTGATCTAAGTAAACAAGATGGTTCATAATAGGAAATAAGGTCTTGTAAATACTCAGGGGCAAGTCCATGTAGGGCTTTATATGTCAGGAAAATAATTTTATATTTGATTCGGTATTTAACTGGAAGGCAATGTACTGCTGATAGAACTAGGCTAATATGGTCAAATTTTCTAGTTTTAGTAAGAACCCTGGCTGCTGCATAGATAGGTGTTAAACACTCAGGACAGGTCTATTGTTCAGGTTCACTTCAGCTGAGAGGCTTTTGTTTGTCAACATTCTGCAGATTCCTGGGCGCAGGAACTCAACAATGGAATTACCATGTGATTATCATATGAATGAGAGGTTGTGTCTTTTGGTGGGAAAATATGCGTCAACCTGTCTCTGCTTATTTAAGCTCCTCCCTCAACTCAAAGAATCTAAAATATATATTGTGATTCACAGTATATACAGGGGCGGATTTAGAAATTCTGGGGCCCCAAGCAATCTCATGTCTGGGGGCCCTGATCAAACAGATTCTTTTTTATAGTTATGGTGTGGTACAGGCTTAAACATAAATTAAATTATTATTGATTATTAATAAATATTAATTGTTATACATACATTTTAAACATTACTTAAACATTATTATTAATATTGTATTATGAATTACTAGTTACTATTAATATACTAATAATAACTATAAATTATTATTATTATTATTATTATTATTAAAATAATATTAATGATTAATTACATATTTATTATTAAATATTAATAAACTGTTAAAATTGTGTAATATAAAATTATCACCCAATTCTGTATTACACCTTGAAAATCAACTTCACTCCAATTCATTAACACCAATGTTACACTTATGTTTGTACTGTATGGTCAATAGACCTCATTTACACATAATTATACCTCATTTTTGAATAAAAATAAGCAGAAATTCTGAATTATTTTGATAAAAGTTAAACTTAGAGGCATGTAAATGGATGGCTTATCACAGACTGGTAGATGCGCGCACACAGAGAGAGAGAGAGAAGCAGGTGAATACGGACTACAGGCCAAATCAAGACCGCGACCCTGATAAGGATTAAGCAGGTGTGATAATGGATGGATGGATGGTTTGAAACTCCAGATACTGACGGAGTGACCGCTGGGACAGCCAATCACACATTAGTTCTAAAGAGAAACAGGCTTCCGACTGAGTGGCTGTTTTTTTGCTGGGTCCTAGTGCTCAACTCGCCTCTTTTTAATATAGCATAACACTGTTTTTGGATGGAAAAATCAGCAGAGAACCAAAATGGTCTTTTTTTGCCAACCTCTTTTGGCCAGCAGGGGGCCCCTGATCTCCAGGGCCCCACGCAATTGCGTGGTTTGCATCTTGGTTAAATCCGCCCCTGAGTATATATATTTGAAAATTAGACCCTTTAAGGTTTCTGAGGTATGTTTTGTTTTGTTTCGAGTTATATAAGTGTTTTTTGGATTTTTGTTAATATACTGGTGATGGGAGAGCCAACTCCAGAGAATTAATGAGGAATTATTCTTCCTCCATTGCACTAAAGGGCTATAGGGAATCATTTTGGTGGTATAATTAGAGGAAACCAAGCAGGAAGTCGTTCCCAGTTGTCTTTCCAGCATATGTACTCTGCGTAAAATCTCTTTTTTGAGAAACTTCTGGTTTCATGGTTATTGTAAGTATCCTTTTCTATTTTCTCTGGAGTTTTAATGTTGTATTGTTGTAATGGTAAATGCAATGTTATTACACAAACTCATTAGCTTACAGATGTGGTGAATAACTAAAGTTCATGCTAATTGACTAAGCTAATCCTAAATTGCTAATGCTAAAATTAGGGTTTTTGTTTGTGTTTTACGTACATTATATTTTATTACACATGTAGAAGAAGATTTTATATGATTATAAATCCTGGAGGGCCTATGATTGTTTGAATCTGATGGGTCTTGCACTTCTGGAAATCCCAATCTCAGCATTTCTCACCATCTATCAGCCGCAGCTTCAAAGACCTCCATACTGTTGGTGGGACCATACAATTACATCCACTTTACTAAACATCAAGTCAAGGACTTTGCATTTAGCACTGTGCATATTTGTGTTGGGAATAATTTGTGTTTTCAGATTGTTTGCTTTTGACCTGTAGTTTGTATTTATCTGCAAAGGTGTAGGGTTATTGTATTTTTTGGCAAATTTGCTAAAGGCCATATGTGCGACCCTTTTGCCTTATGGTAGTTTTGATTTCCTTACTCTCCTTCTTGGCTACCAAGTTATAGAACACAGGCCCAGGTGTTCTCCCCTAAAATCTGGTGTAGCTATTTTCTATTTTGTCACTCAGAGTGATGCTGTCAGAAAGATCATTGACACCCTAAGTCAGTTGTAAATTTATTCTGAGGAGGAAGATAAGAAGAGTTCTGCATTGGGGCCGGAGGAAGTGCCAGAATGGCCACTGTCCCCTTCCACTTTGGCCCCATTGTAAAGCAGTTAATTTATTTTGATGGAGTGCCTTCTTGCTATAGAAGTGAGAATCTCCAGTCTTGAAACCAAGCTCCAGGTGGTATACAGTTGTATGGAGAACACGAAGGCAATAAGAAAGGAACTAATGTCTATGAAAGCAGAGCTGGAACAGAGTGATTATGTCATTGAAGAGAGACTTAAATACAAATTGCAGCAGCAAAATGAGAAACTCAAAAATGTTATTTTATAGGTGCACGAGCTGGGAAAATCTGTACTTGAATGCTTCAAGATAAAAGATAAACAGCTAGAGAAGCACTTTCTGTCTGTGGCTCCCTTAGCCTCTACTCCATTTACATCTAAGGAGCAGTGTATCTGGACAAATACAATAAGCTCGACAAACTACAACTCATGGCAGTTTGTACAGCATACCCATAAGCCCTTCCATTAAATTGGAGTTCCCCAGGTGTGAAGATGTAGATGGTGAGCTAGACCCCATAGTTTTCATTGACAAGTTCCATGCAGTTCTGCCATTGAGTAATGTGGAGTTTTTAGCTGCCCTCACCACTGTGTTGCCAAGCACTGTCAAAGACTGGACGGAACATGAGAAGAAGTCAGTTAAGACCTAGGCTCAAATCAAAACAGTCCTCCTTATATCCTTTTTGTTTGAGGACTTTGAATCTGAAGTAGAAAGATGATCGAGAGACTGGAGGCAAGGTATCATTGAGAGCATCAGGGATTTTGACTTCCAGAACAGGGCTCTGTGCCATAGGTGGAGAGAGGACATGTCCAGAAGAGATCTGCTGCAAGCAATCCTGAGAAATCAATGCCTGGCAAGTTTACTCAGAGAAAATGTAAAACCAGTTGATGAACTGGTGGGGACTGGGACACTGGTGGAGAGAGACAGCCAAGAGCTACTGGAATCAAGTCCTACAAGATGCTGCAGGTAACAGATGTAAGGCCTCCAAAGCCACCAAGAAAATCACAGCCTAGGACCCAGGTTATGGCAGTGTACTACAACATGCTCCAACTCATGTCAGACCCCTAACATTACCACTTCTAATAAGGGTACAAGATGTCACAGCCATGGTAAACACAGGCACTACGTTCTCAATTATTCAATATTCCTTCTGGGAAGTGCTTAAAGGGAAGGAAGAGGTTTGGAGGCCAATCAGGAGGTAAAACATTTTGTTTCTTGCCAATGGGCATTCAAGCTGCTAAAGATTTGGTTGAGCTACATTGTCAAATACATGCCCGTCAAATTCACCAGACTTTTTCACAAATGGCTGCTTCAGTGAGGAGCTCGTACATTTTGAGTATGCAATTTCTCACAGCCGCCCCAGCATCAAGGACCTCCATATTGTTGGTGGGCCCATACAGTTTAATCAATTTTACTAAACACCAAATCAAGGACTTTGCATTTAGCGTTGTGCATATCTATTATTCTATAATCTATAACTATATTTGTTGTGAATAATGTTTTCAGATTGGTTGTTTGGTTTTAATTTGAAGTTTGCATTTGTCTGACAAAGTTTGTGGTTATTGTATTTTTTGGTACATTTGCTAAAAGCCCCTTTTGGCTTATGGTAGTTTTGTTTTTCCTTACTCTCCTCCTTGGCTGCCTCAATTCTACTAAGTTATAGTACACAAGCTCAGCTGTTCACACCCTAAAATTAGCTATTTTCTAGGGCGTACTCTAGAAAGTAGGTTACATACTATTAATGAAACAGTTCAATGGGATTCAAAAGGCTTTTTAGGGACATTCCAATAAAAGAGAATATGTGGAGATATAGTATCTCACAAAAGTGATTGCACCCTCACATTTCTGCACATATTTGATTGTACCTTTTTGTGGGACAACACTGTAGAAATGAAACTTGGATATAACTTCGAGTAGTCAGTGTTGTGTCCAAATTGTGCCTACAGTGTCACTATTTTGTGTGACCACCATTAATATGTAACACTGCCTTAACCCACTTGGGCCTAGACTGCACCAGAGCTGCACAGTTTGCTACTGGAATCCTCTTCCACTCCTCCATGATGACATCACAGAACTGGTGGATGTTAGACACCTTGTTCTTCTCCGCCTTCTGCTTGAGGATGCCCAACAGGTGTAAATTGGGTTTAGGTCTGGAGACATGCTTGACAGACCATCACCTTTACCGTCAGCCTCCACAGCAGGGGAGTTGTCAACTTGGATGTGTTTGTGGTTGTTCTCATGTTGGAGACCTGCCATTCAGCCCAGTTTCTGAAGGTGATATGTTACAGTATATGTTGGAATTCATTGTTTCCCTCAATGACCCACAGCTCACCAGTGCCAGCAGCTCTCATGCAGCTCCAGACCATGATGCTATCACCACCATGACTGACTGTAGGCAAGACACAGTTATCTTGCTACTCCTAACCAAGGCACCACGACACATGCTGGACACCATCTGAGCCATCTTTGTTATCTTTGGGTTCAGAGTAAACGGTAGTCTTGGACTGCTTATCTTCAGCAAAGTGTTTGCAGATTTTCTTGTTTGTCATGTTCAGAAGAAGCTTCCTTGTAGAATGATGACGATGCAGACTGAGTGGATGCTCTGTGGGGCATATGGTCAGCACTGGCAGACTGACCTCCCACTTCAACCTCTGCAGCAATGCTGACAGCTCTTATGCATCTCTCTTCCCATCCTCTGAATATGATGCTGAACACGTGGGCTCAACTTCTTTGGTTGACCCTGGTGAGGCTTGTTCTGAGTGGAACCCATTGTGGAAAACCTCTGTTGAACTGTATGACCTTGGCCCAAATGCTGTAGCTCAATTTCAGGGTGTTAGCAGACTTCTTAAAATCTAGGCCATCTTTGTCTAGAGCAACAATTCTGTTTCTTGCATGCTCAGAGAGATGCCATGTTGAATATCCAGTGGCAAGTATGAAAGAATTGTACCCAAAGCAACAAACACCTGCAACCACGTGAGTCATACAAGCACATGACACCAGTGATTAGGCAAAACATAGACATATTCACTGTGTTACCAGCTATTTGATAATGGATGTGTAATGGATTATTGGTTCCATAATAGATGTGTGTTGAGTAGGGTGACCAAACGTCCTTCTTTTACCTTGACATGTCTTAAAAAACGTGCCCGATCATGACACATGAGGGTTCCTTTTAAAGGCTCTTAATTAGCCTGACAAAGGTGGAAGACATAACTTAAATGAGACAAGGCAGACACGTGATATGCAGACACAAATGGGGTGTAACTGTGTGTAACTGTGGAATACCCCTCCAAACGCACGCTGAGCAGACCTAAATGGAGACATGAACACCTGAAACACATACATGACAAGAACATGACAAAAAGACCAAAAGACAATTCAAATAACCAAAAATGTCCAGACGACACCTATAGCCATGTCCAGGGTGCCTCACCCAGAGGACCAACCGGGGTGAAGGGTGGGCGATGAAAAGCACAGGGTGGGTGAGAGGGCTCAACAACAGGGACAGCAGCCCCCGAGTCCCATGCCAGGGTGCAGTACTGACCACCATAACCTGGGGGAGATGCTGCCATTGTTGGGCGTTGTGCAAGAGTCCCATGTAACACAGAAGGGATGCCCCACGTGGGCGTCGTGACAGGAGGAACACTCCACTTAGCCTGGGAGCGTGGACCAGCAGCTCTCCTGGCTACTCTGGTTCCTTTTGTTACAGCCTCTGGAGCAGGCTGGATGACACTGCACTGAGCTGGAGGTGCAGCTTCCTCCACACGCTTACTGGGAGTGGTAGTTTCTCCGCGCGCTGACTGGGAGGCGCGGCTTCCTCTGCGCGCTGACTGGGAGGCGCGGCTTCCTCCAAGCACTGACTGGGAGGCGTGGTTGTGGGGCTGGACTGGACTAGGAGTTCAGTGGTAGGCTGTTCCAGCACCTCCACTGCAAACTCCTCCGTGAGGTGGCATCCACGCTCACTGCCTTGCGGTGCTCCAGGTCCAGGCTGTGTGTGTGTGTTTGTGTGTGTGCGCGCCTTCTCTCTCTCTCTCTCTCTCTCTCTCTTGTTCTCCTTCTCTCTTTGGCGCCTTGGGTCGAGGCCGCTCTGCCCCGCTGCTCTCTGACGTCATTGTCTTTGTCTCACCATGATTCGTGATTGTGCTCACTTGTTCCTCATGAATTCTTAGAGCTCAGCATGGAGGAGCTCAGCGCAGAGCTCAGCGCGGAGGAGCACGCTGAGGCTGTCTTTGCAGGAGAGCTTGCGGTGATGGTTGAGGAGAAGCCAGCCACCATACTCCCAGCCATGCCTGTCCCCAAACCCACACCCCATGCACAACCAGTGCTGGAGGCACTACCCCCGGCTGAGGTCATCGCGGAGGCTCCCACACCCCCAACTCGGTGTGCAACAGCAATGCCCCCTGCTCAGCACTGCACGCCCCAGCCAGCTCTGGAGGCTAAACAGGTGTGCCATCCGGCAGCTCAGATGAGCTCCTTCTTTCCCGTCATGGTGGAAGCTCCGCCCCCTACTCACGGCAGAGTGGGAGCTCCGACTCCAGCTCCTACCTCCTCCACCCAGACTCACACTGGTGGTCCAGCAGCCAAGGGAGCTGCTACACTCTCCCAGGTTCCGGCAGCCAAGGGTGCTGCTAAACACTCCAGAGTTGCTGCTGCCAGGAGAACAACTCTGTCACCCCCACTGTTCACCTCACCCACGTGGTTCTTCCTTCCAGTGTCCCCACCCACATGGGTGGTCCCTTCTCTCTCACCACAGCCAGCATGGGCTGCGCCCCAGAGTCCCTCACTGCAGTTGGTATGGGCTGCTCCCCAGTGTCCCTCACCGCAGCCGGTATGGGCTGCTCCCCAGTGTCCCTCACCACAGCCCACATGGGCTGCTCCCCAGTGTCCCTCATCACAGCCCATCCACCTCTCTAGGCACATGGCCCCAGACATGGCTATGGGCCCACTATGGACCCACACTTATTGGGACTCAGTGTTCGGTGGGACACTAAAAATATTTCTACAAAGACATTTAGGGTGGGCTGTGCCCTTTTTGTTGTATTGTTCCTGTGTCTTCTGTACTCATGTTCCCGTTGTGACCCCATGTCTTTGAGGAATTTATTTTTTTTGGTCGGTTGGTGTCTTCTGTTGTGCTGTGTGTGTGTGTGTGTGTGTGTGTGCTTTCTCTCTCTCTCTCTCGTTCTCCTTCTCTCTTTGGCGCCTTGGGTCGAGGCGCCATGGGTGGGGGGGCTATGTCAGGCCCCCAGCGGCGTCCGCTCTGCCCCGCTGCTCTCTGACGTCATTGTCTTTGTCTCACCATGATTCGTGATTGTGCTCACCTGTTCCTCTTGTATTCCTAGATTACTTCCCCTATAAGTACTGCCTCCTTGTGTCTGTCTGTCACTCATTGAAAGTCATATGTAAACGTCAACAGTGAATGTGTATGTTGTGTTTATCGTGCACCTAAAATAAAAGTGTGTTTGTGCAACTTCGTGTCTCCAGTCCCTGCCTGCCGCTGACCATATATATATATATATATATATATTTGTACATATAATACATTATACACCCCAATAATTGGTCTAATTTGTTCTGCTGTACATCCTCCTCCTCCTCCTATGCCATTTGTAGTGGTGTATACAAAAAAACAGTATAGAAAATGCAAAATGAGTTTCTTACATTTATTTGTTTTGTCTGGTTTAGTCTGCTGTAACTAACTTTTTTGGAAAAGTGTTGCAGACCTGAAATGCATTAAAGGATGCATATTAATGGGGCCCCAAGTGTCTCAGCAGGATAATGGCATTTTCACACCGGTAGTCCATTTCTCTGGTCCAAATCTGACCGACTGCATTTAGTTGGAGCATTTCCCCCACTATTTGGTTTGTTTTCACACAGGCACAAACCTAAATGTACCAAAATGTGTCCCAACAAACCACATGAACACGTTGTCTCCTCTGATTGGTCAGAGCTGTCTGGTGCAAGAGCTGGAAAGTAAACACTACAGCAGGAGCAGTAAGAGCTAAAATTGTCACTGTCCTGTAGCTATTTCTGCATGGTGTTCACCTACTGCCTCACGTCACTCACCTGTCCTGACTCACGGCTCCATTCCGCTGTTTAACTGTATTGAGAGCGCTCACGTGAGACAGCGCCATGCCACACAGTCAATGTGGGTGGTTAGTGACACACGACAGGAGCAACACCAGTACAGTACAGTTTTAGCCGAACCGGCTCTCCATTTAGCTCAGACTTATGGGGTTACACCATAGTCAGGTCGGATCACGTTCTCACCGCAAGCAAACCGCACTCGAGCAAGAGGAGGTGGTCTCTGTACAGTTTGTTTGATCTGCACCCGAGTTCGATTACTGTTTTCACACCGGACAAAACTAATCACACCAAGGGGGCAAACGAACCAGAGTTTGTTTTACCCAGACCAAATAGTGTTGGAGTGAAAGCACCCTAAGATGCTGAAACTAGAGGATCACAAGTTCGAATCCCGGCCATGCTGTTTGCCATCAACAGCCAGGGCCCAAGAGAGCAAAATTGGCCGTGCTGTCTCTGGGTGGGTAGTTGGCACTCTCACTTTCCCTATCACTCACACATTGCAATGTCTGCTGGCTCAAGCGTCTACTGATTGATCCATTCTAAAATAGAGACCCTGCACTTTCCTCTAAGCGTGTTGTTTCTCCAGGGACAGTGTAACAGCGGTAGTTCGAAAAGAGGCGGTGGTTGTATCACACGCAATGGAGGAGGCATGTGAATGTCTTCACCCTCCTAGAGTCAGGGACAGTGCAAAGTGATTGGGAGAGCCACTAATCTGGTTCAGCCATGACCTAGTGGTAAGGATCTGGTCCCAGACAGGACATGACTGAAGTGCCCATAAGCAAGGCACCTAACCCCCTAACTGCTCTCTGGGCGCCGGTGGATAAGGGCTACCCACTGCTTCAGGCACAAATTCTCACAGCCTATTGTGTTCAGTAGTGTGTGTGTGTGTGTGTGTGTGTGTGTGTCTGTGTGTGTGAGTGTTTCACTGCACGAATGGGTTAAATGTGGAGGTCAAATTCCGTTGTGTGAAAAAAATCACTTTGGCAATTGGTGAATCTTAATCTTAATGGGTTAGGGTTAATAGGTGACTACCACATTGGGAAAGGGAGAAAATTGGGGGAAAAAAAAAAAATAAATAAATAAAATTATATATATATATATATATATATATATTAACAGACAAAACATGAAATATCTTGAGCTCATACCTTCTGCAATTAAATAACTGTAAGAAACCAACTTTTTATTAGCATTTCCCATAGTTGTCCAAACTTTTTCTTATTTAAGGGTTGTAGATAACTGTTTTCTCCTAAAGACTAACTAAAATGAACAAAACAAGGGTCTTCTTCCTTTCTGTCTAGTCTATATTTAACCTTAATTTTAACTTTAAAGATATAGACTTGTGACAAATCAAATTGGTGGCAAGAACTTGCTTCTAATGTTCTCCGTTGGAGCTGCAAAATTCTTCTGAAATGTTCTTACTGAATTGTCCTTTTGCAGTCCTCAGTGGTTCTTTCTCAAGATTTTATTGAGTATTGGTTCCTTTCAGTGGTTCTTCATCATGTTCTTAGGGAGTCTTTCCTTTTGAGACTTAGTTCTTCTCAGTAATTTCCCTTCATGTTCTTAAGGACATTTTAGTGATGTCTCCTGTGGTAATGCTCATTAGAGGGCTACATCAGCATCTGAAATAACCTGCTGTGGGACAAGGTGCCATTCAAATAACATTAAAATGATTTGTTACTGAACTAAAAAATAAAAAAGTTGAAGTTCTTAAAGAACACCTTCTGGGAAACCGCACTAAATTAATATCTTTTTGCTCAGTGTCATGGCTCCTTAGACTAAGGCTGAAGGTCAGAATTTAATTTTAACCTATTCATGTGGGTAACTGAAGAGTAGAATTAAAACGGAAGTCAAGCTTGCTCCAAGCATGCTAATGGATCTTCCAAAAACCCTCATTTATATATACAGACTTAGTTGTGCAGTGCAGTATTGTATTTAATTGTGACCCGCAGCTCACACACACACACACACACACACACACACACACACACACACACACACACACACACACACACACAGTACCAGTCAAAAGTTTGGACACATTCTGGACATTCAGTGTATTTTCATTATTTAAAAATCTGTCAGTCTGCATTGTAGATTAACACTAAAATGATCCAAACTATGATGACTGCAATTCACCGTTAAGATGCCCCAGCAGAAACTTAAACTTCAATTAGTTCATTCAGATTTGTTGTTAATGGAGTGGAGTGGTTAATGGATCTGCTGAGATCCCTGCATAATGAGATCCCTGGCTGCTTTAGATCAGCTGCTCACCGATCTATTATTAATTACTATGCCTTGCTCCAGATTAGCTGCTTGACCTCCATTACTTACCACATTGAAGTTTATATGGTCTCTAATTTCTGCTCCCACTGTTGTTGTTGTTGTTAACCATGAGCATTAATTGTATCACTCTTATCATCACAATCTGTGTGTACACCTGAACACAACAACATTCTTATAGGATGGTATAATGACTTTCTATCAATAAGTTAATAATAGTTGACCAGAGGAGGATGGGTCCTCTCATGTGAGTCTGCTTCCTCCCAAGGTTTCTTCCTCCAGCACTGAGGGTGTTTCCCTTGCCACTGTCACTGTTGGCTTGCTCATTGGAGTTTGTGTTATGTTATTACTGGAAACCTATAAAGTTACTTTGCAACATCAGTTATAAGCATGTTTGATAGAATAGAATTAGAATAGAATTCAACTTTGTCATTGCACAAGTCACAAGAACAGAGCAACGAAATGTAGTTTGCATCCATCCAGAAGTGCTTAGCAAAAAAGTAAATATGTATGTTACAAATGTACAGTGAATAATTTTAGTATGAGTCCTATATGCACGAGTATGAGTGTATATACAGGTTATGAATGTATGACATGAACAGATTATAAGTATGAATAGTTATAAACAGTATAATAAATAATATAATAGTATAAGTATGTACTTATGAACAGTGTAGATTATTATACAGTATATACAGTAGTGGGCAGTATATACAACAGATGAAAGAGCCAGTAAGTGGTGTTTAAGTCCATGTATTATTGGTGTGTGTTGGGATACAGTTTGTAGTTGTTGTTCAGATATCAGGAAGCAAAGTTCAGGAGTGTAACAGCTGTGGGAAAGAAGCTGTTCCAGTACCTGGTTTTCTTAGTTCGTAGGCTCCTGTAACGCCTCCCAGAGGGCAGGAGGGTGAAGAGTCTGTGTGCTGGGTGACTGGGATCTTTGATGATTTTCTCAGCCCTTTTCAGACACCGCTTTCTGTAGATGTCCTCTATGGCAGGAAGTGGTGCTCCGTTGACGCGCTGAGTGGCTTTCACCACCGTCTGCCGCACCTTCCGGTCTGAGGCAGAGCAGCACCCATACCGTACTATAATGCAGTTGGTCAAGATGCTCTCAATAGTGCAGCGATAAAAGTTCACCAGGATGTCTGAGGACAGGTGGTTCTTCCTCAGAGCCCTCAGAAAGAAGAGGCACTGGTGAGCCTTCTTGACCAGCTTGGAGCAGCTGGTCATCCAGGTGAGGTCCACGGAGATGTGAACACCTAGGAATTTGAAACTGCTCACACGCTCCACCACTGTCCCCTTGATGTGGATGGGTGGATGTGGGTCAGCATTCCTTCTGAAGTCCACGATGATCTCCTTAGTCTTCTCAGCGTTGAGCAGCAGGTTGTTGGCATCACACCACTCACCCAGATGATCCACCTCCTCCCTATAGGCGGTCTCATCATTGTCTTTGATGAGGCCGATCACCGTGGTGTCATCTGCAAACTTAATGATGGTATTGGAACCATCAACAGGTTTGCAGTCATGGGTGAAGAGAGAGTAGAGGAAGGGACTCATCACGCAGCCTTGTGGTACACTGGTGTTTATGGTGATGGGAGATGAGCAGTGATTATCCAACTGGACATGTTGGGGTCGGTTGGTCAGGAAGTCTAGTAACCAGTTGCACATGAGGGAACTAATGCTTAAGTCTGTGAGTTTTGTGATGAGTTTTGAGGGGATGACAGTGTTGAATGCTGAACTGAAGTCTATGAACTGCAAAGGTGTTTTTATTGTCCAGGTGTGAGAGGACAGTGCTATGGAGACTGCACCCTCTGTGCTCCTATTCTGGCGGTATGCAAATTGGTGGGAGTCCAGGATGGGGGGAAGACAGGATTGGAGGTGTGCTAGGACCAGCCGCTCGAAGCACTTTGTGATGATGGGGGTGAGGGCTATTGGACGGTAGTCGTTGAGTCTTGATGGGTTGGAGTTCTTGGGTATCAGGACGATGGAGGTGTTTTTGAAGCAGTTCGGTACCACATCATGGGCCAAAGACAGGTTGAGTATGTCTGTCAGCACTCCTGCCAACTCTCCAGCACACACTCTGAGAATATGACCAGGTATGCCATTAGGACCCACAGCCTTGTGGACTTTGATCATGCTCAGTGCCGCTCTTACCTCAGTGGGAAGAGTAGTCAGTGGTTGGTGGTCTGCAGACACATCTGCCTTAGTTGCAGTTGTTGGGTTCCTTCTCTCAAAGTGAGCATAGAAATTGTTGAGCTCGTTGAGGAAGGAGGCAGGGGAGGGATTGATGGTCCTGTATTCTGTGATGATCTGGAGTCCCTGCCACATACGTCGGGGGTCAGAGTGGGAGATGTGTTCTTCTACCTTCCCCTTGTAGTGATGTTTGGCCTTTTTGATGCCCCTCTTCAGCTCCGCCCTGGCTGTACTGTAGGCCTGTGCATCCCCTGACATGAAGGCGATGTTGCGAGCCTTCAGCAGGAGACGGATATCCCAATTCATCCAAGGCTTTTGGTTGGGGTACATGGTGATCTGTTTCTGTGTGGTGACACTGTCTATGGTGGTGGAGATGTAGTCCAGTACAGATTTAGCATACTGATCCAAGTCTGTGTCAGT